>BOPN01001179.1:22500-27500 GCA_017312705.2 Penaeus japonicus | reverse complement strand
AGTCGTTCATAAAGACGCATAGTCGTTCACGAAGCCGCATAGTCGTTCACGAAGCCGCATAGTCGTTCACGAAGCCGCATAGTCGTTCATGAAGCATCACAGTCATTCATGATGCCGCATAGTCGTTCAGGAAGCCTTATAGTCGTTTACGAAGCCGCATAGTCGTTCATGAAGCCTCATAGTCATTCATGAAGCCTTATAGTCATTAATGAAGCCTCATAGTCATTCAAAAACCGCATAGTCGTTCATGAAGCCTCATAGTCATTCAAGAAGCCGCATAGTCATTCATGAAGCCGCATAGTCGTTCACGAATCCGCATAGTCGTTTACGAATCCGCATAGTCGTTCACGAATCCGCATAGTCGTTCACGAATCCGCATAGTCGTTCATAAAGACGCATAGTCGTTCACGAATCCGCATAGTCGTTTACGAAGCCGCATAGTCGTTCATGAAACCTCATAGTCATTCAAGAAGCCTCATAGTCATTCTTGAAGCCTCATAGTCATTCTTGAAGGCTCATAGTCATTCAAGAAGCCGCATAGTCGTTCTTGAAGCCTCACAGTCGTTCATGAAGCCTCATAGTCGTTCATGAAGCCGCATAGTCGTTCTTGCAGCCTCATAGTCATTCTTGAAGCCGCATAGTCGTTCTTGAAGCCTCATAGTCATTCAAGAAGCCGCATAGTCGTTCTTGCAGCCTCACAGTCGTTCATGAAGCCTCATAGTCATTCTTGAAGCCTCATAGTCATTCTTGAAACCTCATAGTCATTCAAGAAGCATAGTCATTCAAGAAGCCGCATAGTCGTTCTTGAAGCCGCATAGTCGTTCTTGAAGCCTCATAGTCATTCAAGAAGCCGCACAGTCGTTTATGAAGCCGCGTGGTCGTTCATAATGCTGCAGTAAGCCTCGTGGTCGTTTATAAAACCCCGTTGTCGTTTATAAAGCCGCGTGTCGTACATGAAGCTGTATAAAAATCGATATGACTGACTGAAATAAATAAAGGCGACTAAAACGAAAAAGAAAAACAAGAGGCTTCACCGTCAGAAAAGAGAGAAAATGAGAGAAAGAGGAAAAAGCGAAAAAAGTGTTTGAAAAACAGAAAAAGAGAAAAAAATATGAGCTTTTTCTGATGAAATACCGAGGAGAGAAAGGGATGCTGAGAAAAGAAAGAACAAGGTTCCGTTACGAATGCAATGATAACAATAAGGAAATCAACAAAAAAGAAGAAAAAACATTAAAGGACGAAAACAAAGAAGAGGGTTTCTACGTAAAAAAATCTGAAAAGAGACGAAAGACGAAGATTTATTCAGAACTCAAGAGCAAATGATTTGCATTATCCAAGATAACCAAGTGCCATTATCCAAGAAATAGCCAAGCGTCATTATCCAAGAACTGAGGTAACCAAGTAGCATCATCCAAGAAATATGACATAACCAAGTGTCATTATCCAAGAACTGAGGTAACCAAGTAGCATCATCCCAGAAATATGACATAACCAAGTGTCATTATCCGAAACCCAATCAATGACTCAGTCCAAGCATAAGAAGGGAATGAAGGGGCATTATCCCAGACAAAATCAAGGCCTTAATTGCAGAGCTGCAACATAACTAGGCGGCAGTATCCAAAACCTACAACATAAATAAACGTCATTAATCCAAAACCCAATCAAAGATTTACGAGATGATCAACTCTCCTCATCCAAAAACCCAAGCAGTACAATACAACCAACGGCCATTATCCCAGAACAACACGTCGGGCAAGGAAAGCAGCATTATCCACCCCGCCCTAAACAAGGCACCTCCAATTCCCGATTCCTGTACTCACCTCGTTTTCTTCTTCGTCTTCGTCGTCGTCGTCGTCGTCGTCGTCACCGTCGCCGTCGCCGTCGTCGCGTCAACACCTCCGCTCCGGAAAGACACGCTCGCTCGCTGTGGGAAGGAGGAGATACGGTATACGTAAATAAATCATGTTGTTTATGTTATCCAGCGACGCACAATAATAGGAACAATAACAACGAGGCGCCACACAACCAACAATCGGAGAGAGAGAGATAAACAATGAAAGACGAAGGAAGGCGAAGAGACAAAAGAAAGAAAGAAAGAAATGAAGCAAAGTATAGCCGGCAAATAACGAAGTGGCTTCACTCTTACGCCCACTACAGGTTCAAAGGCTTTGCAGAGGGGAAAGACAGGGGTAACGGGGTGGGGAGGGGGAAGGGGGCGTTACTCTCGAAACGATATCATCAACTGCATATCCCCCCCCCCCTTCGCCCTCTTCCCTCTCCTCCCTGTTTAACCCTTTCACCCCATCCCCCCTCTCATTCACCTTCCCCCTAAACCTCAATCTTTAATAATAAACAGATCAGTACTCCCCCTCCCTCCTATCCACTCCCCCACACACTCCTTTCCCACACCTCCCCCCCTCCCACCACACACACTCCCTCTAAAATTATCCAATATCTTTTACATCTCTGTCTCCTCTCCTTGCCTCTTACATTCTCTATTTTTACTTTCTATTATTTTTTTTCGTAAGAGTGACGTGACGTAAAATGAGAGAAGAGAGAGAGGGAGTGGGAGAAAGTGGGAGAAAGGGAGAGAGGGAGGGAAGGAAAGAGAGAGGGTAAGAGAGAGGGTGAGAGAGAGAGAGAGAGAGAGAGAGAGAGAGAGAGAGAGAGAGAGAGAGAGAGAGAGAGAGAGAGAGAGAGAGAGAGAGAGAGAGAGAGAGAGAGAGAGAGAGAGAGAGAGAGAGAGAGAGAGAGAGAGAGAGAGAGAGAGAGAGAGAGAGAGAGGAGGGAGAGAGGGAGAGGGAGAGGGAGAGGGAGAGATGAGAGAGATAATGACAGAACAAGTGGGCGGCGGGAGTGAGAGCGCGGGAGTGAGCGCGTGGGAGCGCGTGTGAGAGGCTCGCGGCGCCACAGGTCGTGAGAGGGATCAGGGAGAGCAAGGGGCAAGAGCCTGGACGTGATGCGATAAGTACAGGGTTGAGCCACTACTGGCTAATGGGGGGGTTCGCTGGTGTCCTTGTGCACTGCTCGCTCTCTCGCTCTCTCGCTCGCTCTCTTGCTTTCTCTCTCGCTCGCTCTCTTGCTCTCTCTCTCTCTCTCTCTCTCTCTCTCTCTCTCTCTCTCTCTCTCTCTCTCTCTCTCTTCTCTTTCTCTCTCTCTCTCTCTCTCTCTCTCTCTCTCTCTCTCCTCTCTCTCTCCCTCTCCCTCTCCCTCTCCCTCTCCCTCTTCCCTCTTCCCTCTCTCTCTCTCTTTCTCTCTCTCTCCCTTTCTCTTTCTCTCTCTCTCCCTTTCTCTTTCTCTCTCTCTCTCCTTTCTCTTTCTCTCTCTCTCTCTCTCTCTCTCTCTCTCTCTCTCCCTCTCTCTTTCTCTCTCTCTCTCTCTCTCTCTCTCTCTCTCTCTCTCTCTCTCTCTCTCTCTCCCCCTTTCTCTCTCTCTCTCTCTCTCTCTCTCTCTCTCTCTCTCTCTCTCTCTCTCTCTCTCTCTCTCTCTCTCTCTCTCTCTCTCTCTCTCTCTCTCTCTCTCTCTCTCCCTCTCTGTGCGTGTCTTTTTGTCTGCCAGTCTCTCTTCCCGTGTCTCTCTCTGTCTCTGCGCACATGAGTCTTCCTTTCCCACACCCTTCCTCCATCCCCGTTATACCCTGACTCGATCTCTGGCACTTCCTCTCTCTCTCTCTCTCTGTCTCTCTCTCTCTCTCTCTCTCTCTCTCTCTCTCTCTCTCTCTCTCTCTCTCTCTCTCTCTCTCTCTCTCTCTCTCTCTCTCTCTCTCTCTCTCTCTCATTCACCACGCCCCCTCCTTCCCTCCCCAGGCCCCTTCACTTTCCCCTTCCTTACACCACCCCCACCCCCTCTAATATAGCAGGCAAGGGTATGTGGGCGGCAGCGGGTGGCTGGGGTGTGGGCGGCGGGAGGCACACCTCAGCCACACCGTTCGGGAGCCTGTAAGTGGCTGGTGGCTCATGGGCCCTTCCCTTGCGCCAGGGAGGAAGTGGCGGCTCAGGCGGCGTCAAGTGGCCAGTGCTGGCCCGACCCCGTGGGACACTCGCGCCCACGCACGTACATACACAAAGAGATGCACACACAGGCGCAGACAAATACACACATGCATGATCACCTACAAACAAAAAGTCCATGCAAGTAGGTAGACATGCAGATACAGATGCACAAAGATGCACACAGTCACATGCGCATGTACTAACCAACTGAGATGATACATAGAGAATCACACCTGCACACTTACGTATGTATACATACATACATATATACGAGCACACACTCACGACAAAATAACATTCTTTGAACGTAACAATAATATTCATTAGTGACGTCACGAGTAAACAGACATAAACAACAGAAAACACATAGTTTGCATCCTGTAATTTCCTCTGAAAACCTACTCAGTCCTTCATATATTTGGAAGAACAACATATACATACAAGTATAAACAAAAAAGAAAATGTTTGGGTTAATTAAATAAACGGATAAATATGTAAAGGATATAGTAGGAAAAAAACAAACTTATAGGCAAATATTTATATATGATTATATAAGCATATGTTTGTTCATCTACCTATCTATCTTACTCTCTCTCATGTTCTCCTTCTCTCCTTCTCTCTCTCTCTCCTCCCTCCACACACACACACACACACACACACACACACACACACACACACACACACACACACACACACACACACCGAAACCCATGCACAAAACCAATTCTAAAATAAATACAGGCCCCGCCAACGTTACGTATCCGGCACTGCTTTATATATATATATATATATATATATATATATATATATATATATATATATATATATATATATATATATATGTGTGTGTGTGTGTGTGTGTATGTATATATATATATATATATATATATATATATATATATATATATATAAAATATATATATATACATATATATACATATACATACATACATACATACACATACAAATTAATATATATATATATATATATATATATATATATATATA
>BOPN01001179.1:7500-12500 GCA_017312705.2 Penaeus japonicus | reverse complement strand
GAAGAAAATATAGGATGAGAAGGGGGAAATAAGGAAAACAAATAATAAGAAGGGAAGAGGGGAGAAGGGTTAAAACTCCCTATCTTCATCCAATCTCACTACTTTCTTTCACCCCCCCCCCCCCGCTTTCTTCTCCTTTACCTCTCCCCATGTTCATCCAATTTTACTACTCCCTACCCTCCCTCCTTCCATCCCTTTCCTTCTCCACTTCCCCACTATCTTGACCCGATTCCCCAGCGGTTACGTCACACCCATGTCTACCTTTTTCTCTCGCCTCAAAGCGAAAAGCGAGCAGAGGGGAAAGGTGAGATGAAGGGCATCAAGAGAGGAGAGGAGAGGAGAGAGGAGAGGAGAAGATATGAAGGAGGTAAGGAGAATGGGGAGAGGAAAGAGGAGCAGAAAAGGGGGAAAGAGAGGAAAAGAAAAGCAAAGGGGAAGGAAGGGGAACAGGAGCCAAGAGTGTGGGAATCGCGGGCAGGTGGTCACATAATAGGCTCGGTTTAAGAACACAAACAACAACATTCCTGGCGGGTTTACTCTTATGTCCGCTTCCCCCTCCCCCATCCCTCCCCCTCCTCTTCTTCTTCCTCCCCCTTATCTTCTTCTTCTTCCTCCTCCCCCTCATCTTCTTCTTCTTCCTCCTCCCCCTCATCTTCTTCTTCTTCCTCCCCCTCGTCCTCTTCTTCTTCCTCCCCCTCGTCCTCTTCTTCTTCTTCCCCCTCCTCCTATTCTTCTTCCTCACCCTCAACCTCCTTTTCTACTTCCCCTTCATTCTTACTTCTACTTCTACTTCTTCTTCTCCTCCTCCTCCTCCTACTACTGCTTTTCAACTAATTCTTCTCCCCCCCATTCCTCTCCACCTTACATCCAGTCCTTTCTCCTCTTCCTGTTCCTCCGTTTATGGTGCCCCTCATTTTTTCCTAATCTCCCTCCTCCCTCTTCCTCGTCCTCCGTTCCTCAAACCCTCTTCCTATTCGTCATCCTCATAATCTTCTTTATCTTCTTCTCCTTCCCTTAAATCCTTGCCCCCCTGCCCTCCATCCCCCTTACGCCCCCCCCCCTCCATTGTGCAGGGTACCCTCCTCCCGGGCACAGAAATCGCCGCGCCTCGTTAGTGGGTCCAGCGCGCGGCCGCCGTAATGTGACGCCGCGCCGGAGCGTACGGCAATGCGCCCGCGTCAATGGAATACGTGAATAAGAGACAGGTAGGAAGAAAAGGTATATATGTATACACACATACGTACAATACATACATGCATGCATGCATGCACACACAAAGAGAGAGAGAGAGAGAGAGAGAGAGAGAGAGAGAGAGAGAGAGAGAGAGAGAGAGAGAGAGAGAGAGAGAGAGAGAGAGAGAGAGAGAGAGAGAGAGTAAATGAGCTAGTCCAAATAAACCATCTTAATAGTTTCCTAATCTATTTGAAGCAGAATTATGAAGAAGTAAGCAGGTAAAAGCAGACGCAATGCTGCTGCTGATGATGATGGCGATGCTCAACATAAAAAGGTGTATGTGAAGAGAAAAGAAAAAGGAGAAAATAAATGATAAAAAAGGGGAAAAACATTCACATAAACACAAAATGAGAACAACGACAACAACGAAACGCCAGTATATTACAAAGAAACTGTGAAAAAGACACCCATAATTTTAAAAAGAATTAATAGAGGCAAAAATAGCGGTGTTAATCTAACAAATAAATAACAAGTATAACAAATATAAGAATTGTAAAATAAACGCTCAAAAGGCGAAGGAGAAGCATAGAGACAATCAAAAGTAATAAACGAAGAGTGAGAAGATAAACGCAACAAGCATAAAAGGAGAGACAAAATGAGAAGAGAGATAAGGAAAGACGAGGCAAAGATAGAAGAGAACTAGAAAGAGAAGAGACAATAGACAAAAGAGAAAGGGAGATCGTCATCGCCGCCGCCGCCGCCGCCGCACGTCAAGCCGCGCCGTCGCCGTCGTCACAGAGCTGGCCTCCGACGACCGGTCAAGAATGCGACCCGGACCCCGGCCGGGCGACTCAATGCAAGCACAGATGGGCGCCGATTCCAGGTGTTCCGGTGGGGGAGGGGGGGAGCGGAATGCGCTTGGAATGCATCGGGAATGTGGGTGGGTTGAATCCGGAATGCGGGGCAGGTGTCGGAAAGGGGCCGAGGGGGGGGGGGGGGGGGGAGAGAGAGAGAGAGAGGGAACATTGAATACACACGCACACTCACACATACGAGTGTATGTGTGCGTGTGTCTTTGACATACATACATATATACATATATATATATATATATATATATATATATATATACATATATATATACACACACACACACATACATACAGAGAAAGGGAGGGAGGGAGAGGGAGGGAGAAAGGGAGAAAGGGAGAAAGGGAGAAAGGGAGAGAGAGAGAGAGAGAGAGAGAGAGAGAGAGAGAGAGAGAGAGAGAGAGAGAGAGAGAGAGAGAGAGAGAGAGAGAGAGAGAGAGAGCCGACGCCGTCAAACAAATCACAGCAGCGCGGGCAGCGGATCAGGCTACCCCCCCCCCCCTCCCCCTCCCCTTCACCCTCCCCTCTACCCAGCGCTCCCGCCCCATGCATCCGAATCCGAAACTTCGAAAACGAAAGGAACATGCGGGAAACAAACATGTGGATGGAAATAGCGATGGAAAGCGATGACAAAGCAAGGTAGAAGAAGGTGAAAGAGGTAAATAATAATAATAATAATAAGAAGAAGAAAAAGAAGAAGAAGAGTAAGAAAAAAGAGAAAGAAAGAAAGAAAGAAAGAAAGAGAGAGAGAAAGAGAGAGAGAGAGAGAGAGAGAGAGAGAGAGAGAGAGAGAGAGAGAGAGAGAGAGAGAGAGAGAGAGAGAGAGAGAGAGAGAGAGAGAGAGAGAGAGAGAGAGAGAGAGAGGAGAGGAAAGGAGAGATGAGAAGAGGAGAGAATAGACGAGAGAGAGGAGAGCAGGAATAAGAGAAGAGAAAGACAGAGACGTTAAGAGAGAAAAGAAAGAAAGAAAGAAAGAAAAAAAAATTGCGCCCTCAAATGCCGTTGTCGATCACCTGACAGACGGGCGGGCGGCCTGTGGCCGGGAGGGTTTGTGGGCGGCCATCTCGCGAAAAAAAAGCTCTCTCACATTCTCAATTAGTCAACCAGTCAGTCAATCAGTCAGTTAGTCAGTCAATTGATTGGTCACTGCGAACACACTTCCAAACTTCGCCTTCGAGCAGTTTCGATTCTTTTAGGGGGAAGTTTAGTGAAATGCAAAAGTCAAACTGGCAGTAAAATAAGGGAAGGAAGGGGAGGAGAGGATAAGGGTGGAGAAGAGGATAAGGCAGAAGGAGGAGGAAGAGATGGAAGAGGAAGAGGAGGAAGAAGAAAATGAAATGGAGGAGAGGGGACCGCCAAGGGTAAACTGCGAGCGCGCGGGTGAGGGTTGGAAAGGATGGGAGGAGGGGAAGGAGGAGGGGGGAGAGGAGGGGGGACAAAGGCGAGGAGGGAGGCCCCGCACACAACCACCTGGCCGCCCCGTCCCGTTCCTTCCCTTCCTTCCTTCCTTCCTTCCTTTTACCTCTCGCTCTCTCACTAACTTATCTTCATCATCTCTATTCCCGTCATTTCTCTGTCTCTCTTTCTCTCTCTGTCTCTGTCTATGTCTCTCTTTCACATACACATATACATACACACACACACACACACACACACACACACACACACACACACACACACACACACACACACACACACACACACGCACGCACACCGCTTCCAAAAAGCAAAAGCGAGGCTGGCGGCCCTGAGCGCGCGCCTCCCTGTATTCCATCAAAATTCAAATGACGCTCCACGGAATAATCCCAAAAGACTTTTGCTCGCGTTTTAGTGCAAAACAAATAGTCAAGTTTTTGCGTTTTTTTCTTCTCCTGTTTCTTTCTTTACTTCTTCTTTATGTTTTAATGTTACATATTTTGCTGTTTTGTATATTGATGATGAATAATAAAAAAAACTACCATCAGTAATAATATAATAACAATAATAACAAAAACAATAACAACAACAATCATTTCTTTAATAATAAAAATAGTGAGGAGAACAATAAAGAGAAATAAATAAGCAAAATCATTAACATCAAATCTTCAATCATCCTTCCTCTCCTGCATATAACCATCAGTCACGTAATTACTTTTCTCCCATATTTATCACTCTGTTCATGATTAATTGCAATTATCATAATTATCATCGTATATACATTTCTGCGATTTACATTTTTTTAACAATTATTTTTTAAATCAATATAATCACCAGACTCAGACTATTATCATAATCATCACCATCATCATATCGTTATCACCTTCATCTCCGAGTTCTTCCTTTTCATCGTTATTTAGTCACTCCTCCTCTCCCCCTGCCCTCCCCTCCCATGCTCCTATATCACCCCCTCCTGTACCATCCCCCCAACCCTTCCTATAATCCTTCCTTCAACCCCCTCCCTTTACCCCTCCTTCACCCCCCCCCCTTCAACCCTTTCCCGACCGCATGCATGGCAACTTTTGTCCTTCGACCACGCCAACAGGCTTCTCTGCTCCTCCTGCCTTCCCTTAGCCACCGTCGCCATCGCCACGCGCTTTTTCTGCTTGCTTGTTGCTTCCCCTCCTCTTCTCTCCCTGTCTCTGTCTCTCTCTCTCTCCTTTCTATTCTCTTTCTTTCTCCATTCCTCATTTTCTCTCTACTCTTTCACTTGTAACTACAAAAAGTTCACAATAATAATAACAATAATAATTATGATGATAATAGTAACAATAACAATGGTTTATTGTGAAAATAATAATAATAACACTAACAACAACATCAATAATGAAATAATAACAAAAATGATAACATTGACAACAATACCAATGATGAAGATGATGATGGTGACAGCAGATAACTACATTCACAATTCAGTAATTATAACTACTGATGGTAATAAGGATAGTAATGATAATAATAGCAATAGTAATAATAATAAT
>BOPN01001179.1:0-2500 GCA_017312705.2 Penaeus japonicus | reverse complement strand
CGCACACACGCGCGCGCGCGCAGAGAGGCAATCATAAGAACAATTCGATGGATTCTGTCGTCGAAGACTAATCAACAATTAAACACTGTCGCTCAGCAGTAACAAGACCAAAGCAATCAGGACCTCGAAGGAAAAGGTAAAAAGACATTTACTAAGCATATAGGCCTATGTCTTGGTCCGAATAAAAAGAACCTAATTAATAGCTAAGTGAAGCGACCGAACAACATGGAATAGGCTGGGTAGAATGGATTACAAAGAAGAACAATAACAATAGACTGAATAAAGATGCAAACAAAATCAATATCAGAGGGACAAAGATAGATGGAAAATGAACAGCGCGAAGTGATAGATTAATACCGAGATACAGACTGACGCGTAACATGATCATCCAGGAGAGTCGTGTTAAACAGCATATCTATCACGGAAATGTTACCCAAATGAGTTATATTCCTATTCATCCTTACCCATAACCCTAAATCAGTCTTGCAGTGCAACCAAAGCATCTCCTAGGTCATATGTTCCTAGTTGCACGGCGAGGTTGTTATGTGAAGAACACAGGAAATACTCAAATAAACAAATAAATATGTACAAAAATAAATAACAAAGTAAATAAATAAACATGTAAATAAATAAATACAAATAAGTAAATAAAGAGGAGTTTAGAAATCTGAAAACAAAATCGCATCCAATTAGCCACGATTTCGGGACACGTGGTCGACCCTCCTGGGAATTCCATCTCTTCTTCCTCTTCCCTTTCCCCTCCCCTCCCCACCCTTCTACTCCTCCCCTGTCCCTCTACCCCTCCCATACCTTCTCTCCCTTCTTCCCTCCTCCCCCGCTACCCCCCCCCCTCCTCTTTTCCTTTTCCGCGGCGTTTCCCATGACGTCACAACAACGAATGTTCGCAAACAGCAGCGAGAGCTCGGCCGGGCACCATGGCTTCCCCTGATGGCGATGGGCATGGCGGAGAAAAACAGGTACATGTAAATCTGTATGTACAATGAGAAAGAGAGAGAGAGAGAGAGAGAGAGAGAGAGAGAGAGAGAGACAGAGAGAGAGAGAGCTCAATATTTTGTTTACTCGGTGCAAGAATGGAAAATCCTCTTTCCAGTTGTTGTCGCATAATACACGTAGGCGTTTGATAGTACACACATTTTCCCGCCGCGCGTGGGGAGTAAGCAGCTCGGACCCGCGCTTCACCGCCGGCGAGGAAGGGCTTGGGCCTGGCTTGGCTTCAGCGCGGAGCAGAGAAGCTGTGACGCGCTCGACCTCCCAAGAAAGCGTCTCGGATCTCGCGCTGGGTCGCTCTCTTGTGCCGGAAGGGCGCTGATCTGACTCCTGGGCGGATGCTGTCAGATCACTGTGTCACAGGGGAACTAGCATCCTTGCTGCGAGAAGGGATAAGATGGGGCAGAAAGAGAGGAAGAGAGAGGGACATAAAAAGAGAGGAAGAGAGAAGGGTAGATCAAGAAAGCAAGAAAGAAGGGTAGAGTACAAGAGGAGAGTAGACTAAGAGAGAAAGAGAGAAGGGTAGATCAAGAGAGGAAGAGAGAAGGATAGACAGAGAGAGGAAAAGAGAATGGTAGATTAAGAGAGGAAAGGAGAAGGGTAGATTAAGAGAGGAAGAGAGAAGGGTAGATCAAGAGCGGAAGAGAGAAGAGAGAAGAAAAGAGAATGGTAGATTAAGAGAGGAAAGGAGAAGGGTAGATTAAGAGAGGAAGAGAGAAGGGTAGATCAAGAGAGGAAGAGAGAAGGAAAGACAGAGAGAAGAAGAGAGAATGGTAGAATAAGAGAGGAAGAGAGAAGGGTAGACCAGGAGCAGAAGAGAGATGGAAAGGGGGAGGTGGATAATAAACAGGAATGAAGACTGAAACACGAGGAGAATAAGAGAGAAAGAGATAGAGAGAGAAAGGAGGTAAGAGGAGTAAGAGAGAGAGAGAGAGAGGAGAGAGGAGAGAGAGAGAGAAAGAGAGGGGAAGAGAGAGGAGAGAGCGAAACGCTACAGCTCATGGTGAGGCGGTTGTGAAGGTAGAGTAGCATGAGTCAGCCGTCGTCACGTGGCTCTTCCACTCTCCCTCCCTGCCCCCCTCTCCCCATATTCTGTCCTGCCCTCTCCCCCTCTTTTATCAGTCCTCTCTTTCAAAAAGTTATGCACCTTTTCATGCACTTATCACCGCAACAAATAACATGTTATGTTATTCTCGCTCTTTTTCAGTTTCTAGTCATCTTTTTTCACTCTCTTCGTCCCCTCAGAGAATTTCTGCCAGTCCTTCCTTCTAATCTTTCGCTTTCCTTGTCTCTTTCCTTCTCACCGATCTGACCCCTTTCGCTTCATAACATGCGTATAGTTTCCCAACCTTTTGCTCTTTCTTCTTTCTCACTTTCTCTCTCTCTCTCCAACGCTCTCTCTCTCTCTCTCTCTCTCTCTCTCTCTCTCTCTCTCTCTCTCTCTCTCTCTCTCTCTCTCTCTCTCTCTCTCTCTCTCTCTCTCTCTCTCTCT
>BOPN01001178.1:332181-334681 GCA_017312705.2 Penaeus japonicus | reverse complement strand
CGGAGGCTGAGATGATGATGCTGAGGCTGAGAATGATGATGCTGAGGCTGAGATGATGATGCTGAGGCTGAGATGATGATGCTGAGGCTGAGATGATGATGCTGAGGCTGAGATGATGATGCTGAGGCTGAGAATGATGATGCTGAGGCTGAGATGATGATGCTGAGGCTGAGATGATGATGCTGAGGCTGAGATGATGATGCTGAGGCTGAGATGATGATGCTGAGGATGAGATGAGATGATGATGCTGAGGCTGAGAATGATGATACTGAGGCTGAGATGATGATGCTGAGGCTGAGACGATGATGCTGAGGCTGAGAATGATGATGCTGAGATGAGATGATGATGCTGAGGCTGAGACGATGATGCTGAGGCTGAGATGATGATACTGAGGCTGAGATGATGATGCTGAGGCTGAAACGATGATGCTGAGGCTGAGAGGATAATACTAATGGTGCTGTTCTCTGAATTGATGCTGATGGTAATAGAGAGATGAGGAGGAGGATGCTGAGATGATGCTAATGCTGAGATGATGCTAAGGCTAAGGTATTATTCCCATGCTCAAGGGATGCCGCTGATGATGAGATGATGAGATGATGATTGTGATGAGATATTGCTGTTGTTGATTAATGCAGCGATGCTGTTAATACTACTTTAAAGAGAATTCTAATGATGAGATTATGTTAATGCTGTTTTTTTCTTCTTCTTCTTCTTCTTCTTCTTCTTTCTTTTTTTACATTCTTAGAAATGCTGCTGCTGAGATGATGCTAATATATATTGAGAGAGAGAGAGAGAGAGAGAGAGAGAGAGAGAGAGAGAGAGAGAGAGAGAGAGAGAGAGAGAGAGAGAGAGAGAGAGAGAGAGAGAGAGAGAGAGAGAGAGAGAGAGAGAGAGAGAGAGAGAGAGAGAGAGAGAGAGAGAGAGAGAGAGAGAGGAATAAAAATGGATGATGGCCATGACAATAAAAGAAAGTAGAAGCAATATAAAGAAAACGAAAGAACGCGAAGAATTGTTCGGTACGAAACGTTATGGAATATAAAGTTTCAGAGTGAAAAGCGAATGGACATTACAACAAAATGTGAGTCTCTTTATTTTTCTTCTTCTTCTTCTTCTTCCTCCTTCCTCCATTTTCTTCTCTTATTATTTCTACAATTATTATTATTGTTGTTGTTATTATCGTTATCACCATCATTATAATTATAATTATTATGAAAGAAAATAAGAAAAAGAGAAGAAAAAGGAAAGAAGAGAATATTCATACATTAAAGGTATGATATATTTGTAAAAAGATGCGCTATATTTCCCCTCCCTACCCCTACCTCTCTCTCTCTCTCTCTCTCTCTCTCTCTCTCTCTCTCTCTCTCTCTCTCTCTCCCTGTCTTTCTTGCTTTCTTGCTCTCCCCCCCCCCTCTCTTTCTCTCTCTTTCTCTCTCTCTCTCTCTCTCTCTCTCTCTCTCTCTTCTCTCTCTCTCTCTCTCTCTCTCTCTCTCTCTCTCTCTCTCTCTCTCTCTCTCTCTCCCTCTCTCTCTCTCTCTCTCTCTCTATCTATCTATCTATCTCTCTCTACCCCCCTTACCTAAAACAAACAAATAAACACAAACAGAAAATACATACGAGAAACCTTAGGGTCCAAGGATTGTAAATTTTTGCCGCGAAACAAAACCGTAAAAAAAAGGCAGAGACCGCGAGCAAATATCTATTTCACCCACAGTGTTGTAAACTCCATTTCGTAAACCAACAAGATGAAGGTTAACATGCCTACATCCAAGCTAAAGAATATGAGAATACTCTAGATTTCCGATATTTGTCAACAAGTCATATTTGTTTTTGTTTTTTTATTGTCCCTATAAACTTAGCCACCAACTTGTCCGAACGTCTTTGTCGTAGCTTGGCTTGGACTTCGTGATTTTCTTTTTTTTTTTCTTTTTGCTTTTTACTTTTTTAACTAGTTCATTTAATGTGTTTATATCTTGAGAAGGCTGAAATTTATTTATGAAACAAAGCTATTTCTTCTTTGTCTTAATTCTGAATAGATTTATGTTATTTTCGTGCGGTTGATACACTAAATTCGAAGGTTCGGAAAGAGTTTAGAGAGCGCTGGTAATGCAACCGTTTTTTTTCTTCTTTTTCTTGTTCTCCTTTTGTTTTATTTCCTGTCTAATTCATTTAATTTTCCTTTTTCTCCTTCTTCTTCTGTATATCCTCCTCTTTCTCCTCTTCCTTATTCTCCTCCTTCTTCTTCTTCTCCTCCTCCTCCTCCTATTTTTTTCTCTCCTCTTCTTCCTTCTCCTTCTCCTTTCCTCCTCTGTTTTCTTCTTCTCCTCACCCTCCCTCTTCTCTTCCTTTTTTTCCTTCTTCTCCTCCTCCTCCTCTGTCTTCTTCTTCTTATCTTCCTTCTTCTTTTTCTCCACCTTTTCCTTCTCCTCTTCCTCTTCCTCTTCCTCCTTCTTCTTCTCCTCCTCCTCCTTCTTCTTCTCCTCCTCCTCCTTCTTCTTCTCCT
>BOPN01001178.1:299681-304681 GCA_017312705.2 Penaeus japonicus | reverse complement strand
CATCTTTTTTGTTATTATAGTTATTATTACTATCCTTATTACTATTGTTATCATTATTTAGATTATCACTATCATTATCATCATTATTGTTAAGTTATCATTAGCAAGGAAGATTGTTGCAGAATACTTTACTTAAGATATTTTAGTCGAAAATATAAGTAGTAATACGATTTGTCGTTAATCCAAAGCATAAAAGTGCAGAGTCAGATATTCGCAAACGATTAAAACCTTTTCCCGTTGTCATTATCTTCATAAACATCATTACTGTTTATTTATTATCTAATCTTTTATCGTATTTTTGTATCATTTAGCAGAGATCATTAATAGGTATGTTACATATTTTTAATTATTCTTCGGTACAATTACCTTAATTTGATTATTTGGATCGTTTTTTTTTCATTATTTGTATCGTTTTTGTTATCATTTGGATCGTTTTTTTCATTATTTGTATCGTTTTTTTCATTTACATTACAATTAAATGAAAACAAAAATGATCGGCTTATCATATTCGGAGAGATAAGAAACCCTTTGTAGTTTTATTCTACCAACTAATTTATTGTATTTTTGTGACGAATACATTTTCGAGCTTTGTGGAATGAGATATAGGGGAGAGAGAGAGAGAGAGAAATACTTCTGTTTGTATATGAATGTGGTTTGTGTATGTACTGTATGTGATACTTTACTTTTTATTCGCCTATTGTTTTTGTCCTAGAAATATGTAATCTTCACCATTTTTCTGACTACATGCACCGTATTTGACCAGGCCTGACGTGTGACTGGAGTATAAGGAGGTTTTAAGATTTTAATTTGCCAACTGAACGCCTTCCTTCTGTCTTGTAAATACATGATAGGCGGAGAATAGGACACACCATCAAAATTAATTCTATAGTTTCTACTCACACGCAGGTCAATGGTTGCCAAGGGCCATCTTCAGTATCTATCATTGCTTGAATATAGATACGTATTGCTTTCAGTTGCCCTCATATTTTAGCCCTTTCTCCCTGCCTTGGTGACCTAATATGACCTCATAGGGGAGAGGAATAGGTAAAAAAAACTTACATAACTTTGAATATGTGACACATCCACCTGGGTCACTTTCTTCACCTTTTTAATAGCTTTGACGCCTACCTGGGGCGATGCCAATTAGGGTTAAGCTAGGTCAATCTACACTGTTATAACAGAATATCCAAACTTTATTGACTTTGTTTACTTCAAAGCAAAATAAATATCTGCGCGTGCGTTTGCTTTCACTTCTTCATCAAAAACTTCAGTTCTCTAGTCTCCGCCGGGAATCGAACCCGAATCTTTCGCTTTAATGGCGAACGTGCTAACCATTACACCACGGAAGATGTAATGTAATTAGAGAAGAAAGGGATTTATATAGATGTAATCCCCCCCCTTCTCGCTTACTTTCTCTGTTTCTCTTTCATTCTCTTCCTTTCTCTTTCTCTTCCCTTCTCTTTTTATCTTTTTTTCTCTCTTTCTCTTTTCTTCTCTTTTTCTTTCCTTCTAGTTTTTGTTTCTTTCTCTCTTTCTCTTTTCTTCTCTTTTTCTCTTTCTTTCTCTTCCTTTTTCTTTCCTTATTTTTTCTCTTTCTTTCTCTCTTTCTTTTTCCTTCTCTTTTTCTCTTTCCTTCTCTGTTTCTCTCTCTTCTCTCGCTCTCTCTCTTTCTCTTTCTTTCTCTCTCTCTCTCTCTCTCTCTCCCTCCCTCCCTCCCTCTCTCTCTCTCTTTCTGTCTCTCTTTCTTTCTCTCTCCTCACTATCTATCCTCGTTTGCCTATAAGAGTTGTTTCCAGTTGCGCTTAAATTTGTTCCCTTCTTCCCCAGCCTTAGTGACCTGATATGACCTCACACGGGGGACGAATAGGTAAAAGCTAACATGACCTAGGATTTGTACCTCCTTCTCGCTCGTCAGTACATAACACTTCCAGGTGACACATGTCGCTTGACACGCTCACCTGTCATAAAATTTCTCATGACAGGCACAGGTGACCCACGTGCTCGGTCACTTTCTTCACCTTTTTAATAGCTTTGACGCCTACCTGGGGCGAGGCCAATCAGGGTCAAGCTAGGTCAGTCTACACTGTTATAACAGAAGATTCAAACTTGATTGACTTTGTTTTCTTCAAGCTCTTTTGATTTTGCTTAAAATGATTGCAAGATATGCATTCGCCTGTTTAATATTGTGGACAAGAACCTGCCGTTAATAGTGATATTAATTTTGTTAAACACTGAAGGAATATTTACGTAACATATTCTTCACTAATTGAAAAATAATACCCGTCTCTCCCTTCGCTCTCTCTCTCTCTCTCTATCTATCTATCTTTTCTATTTCCTGTGATGATATAGTCCAAGGATCACATTCGAAATGTTGAGTTATGTGCATTTGCTTGTTGCTGTTTATGCAACTCTTGCGGTTTCTAGAAATGAATCATCAAAGCCATACATCGCTAATAAATCTGGATTATTTGTTGTGACAGGTTGACTGAGCTAGCTTGACCCTGATTGACCTTGCCTCAGGTAGGAATCGGAGTCATTAAGAAGGCGAGGATAGGGACCGAGCACGTGGGTCAGGTCACCCGTGTCTGTATAATGACAGACACGAGTCTGCGCCAGGCGAGAGACACAGACAAAAGACACAGTGCCAATTCCTTCACTTGTAACAGCATTCCGTTACGAAGAAATGTTACGTATTAATGAGCTAACTGACGAACGTGACGTAACGAGGTTCTCCGTAACATCTGCTCGCTCGCACTAACTCATTGCGCTTACGAAAACATGTCAAATCGTGTTTGGGACCAAGAAAGGGAAAGATAAAACGAAGTAGCTGAAAATAAGTCCGGTTGACCTATGTTGACCTAGAGAGAGAGAGAGAGAGAGAGAGAGAGAGAGAGAGAGAGAGAGAGAGAGAGAGAGAGAGAGAGAGAGAGAGAGAGAGAGAGAGAGAGAGATTATATATATCTCGTAGATAGATGGAGACAGAAACAGACAGATATATAGTCAAATTAATAGATATATAGATAGAAATATTGGAGAGAAAGCAACTGAAGAGCAAATGATAGCAACTATGTGCGAAAGACACCGCAGAGGCTAAAGGTGCAAACGAGCAATGAGAAAGGTGGCAAGGCTCAGAGCAGGTCATCGCGAGGTGACCTACCTCGCACGGGTCAGAACAGGTCAAACACGTCAGCGCTGTAGAAGATGGAACCTAGTCCATTGCAACAAATGCAGAAAAATGTATGAATGAGAGATGTACTTGAAGCTATTTGATTACTGGTTCCTCTATTTTTATGAAGATTGTGATCGAAGCCCGTCAACTACATCTGTTACGCTATTAAAGTTGTTAGATTTCATCTGCAATGATAGAATATCAATTCAATAATATCATGCATAAGATATATCGGGATGGATATATATATATATATATATATATATATATATATATATATATATATATATATATATATATATATATATATATATATATATGTGTGTGTGTGTGTGTGTGTGTGTGTGTGTGTGTGTGTGTGTGTGTGTGTGTGTGTGTGTGTGTGTGTATGTATATATATATATATATATATATATATATATATATATATATATATATATATATATATATATATATATATATATTATATATATACAAATATATCATCAATATTATTATCATTATTCTCATTAATGTTATTATCATTATTCTCATTTATGTTATTATCGTTATCATTATCATTATCATTCATTGTTACTATCATCATCTTTTTTGTTATTATAGTTATTATTAATATTACTATCCTTATTACTATTGTTATCATTGTTTAGATTATCACTATCATTATCATCATTATTGTTAAGTTATCATTAGCAAGGAAGATTGTTGCAGAATACTTTACTTAAGATATTTTAGTCGAATATATAAGTAGTAATACGATATGTAGTTAATCCAAAGCACATAAGTGCAGAGTCAGATATTTGCAAACGATTAAAACATTTTCCCATTGTTATTATTTGTACCGTTTTTGTTATTATTTGTATCGTTTTTGTTATTATTTGTATCGTTTTTGTTATTATTTGTCTCGTTTTTGTTATTATTTGTCTCGTTTTTGTTATTATTTGTTTCGTTTTTGTTATTATTTGTCTCGTTTTTGTTATTATTTGTCTCGTTTTTGTTATAATTTGTATCGTTTTTGTTATTATTTGTATCGCTTTTGTTATTATTTGTATCGTTTTTGTTAATATTTGTATCGTTTTTGTTAATATTTGTATCGTTTTTGTTATTATTTGTATCGTTTTTGTTATTATTTGTATCGTTTTTGTTATTATTTGTATCGCTTTTGTTATTATTTGTATCGTTTTTGTTATTATTTGTATCGCTTTTGTTATTCTTTGTATCGTTTTTGTTATTATTTGTATCGTTTTTGTTATTATTTGTATCGCTTTTGTTATTATTTGTATCGTTTTTGTTATTATTTGTATCGTTTTTGTTATTATTTGTATCGTTTTTGTTATTATTTGTCTCGTGTTTGTTATTATTTGTATCGTTTTTGTTATTATTTGTATCGTTTTTGTTATTATTTGTATCGTTTTTGTTATTATTTGTATCGCTTTTGTTATTATTTGTATCGTTTTTGTTATTATTTGTATCGTTTTTGTTATTATTTGTATCGTTTTTGTTATTATTCATATCGTTTTTGTTATTATTTGTATCGTTTTTGTTATTATTTGTATCGTTTTTGTTATTATTTGTATCGTTTTTTTAACAATTTGTATTCATATTTTTTCATTGCCTCTATTTATGTTTTTTTCATTATTTTTATCTATCATATTTTCACCATATTCATTGTAGCTTTTTTATTCTTTCTTATTTTTTATCATTTGTATTCCTTTTTTCATTGTCTGTATTTATGTCTTTTCAATATCTTTATCGATCATATTTTCCCTATCTTTACTGTATTTTTTTAGTTCTTTGTTGTTTCATCCCCAATATACGTCCTCACCTAGCT
>BOPN01001178.1:282181-284681 GCA_017312705.2 Penaeus japonicus | reverse complement strand
CTATCTATCTATCTATCTATCTATCTATCTATCTATCTGCTCTCTCTCTCTCTCTCTCTCTCTCTGTCTCTCTCTCTCTCTCTCTCTCTCTCTCTCTCTCTCTCTCTCTCTCTCTCTCTCTCTCTCTCTCTCTCTCTCTCTCTCTCTCTCTCTCTCTCTCTCTCTCTCTCTCTCTCTCTCTCTCTCTCTCTCTCTCTCTCTCTCTCTCTCTCTCTCTCTCTATCTATCTATCTCTCTATCTATCTCTCTATCTCTCTCTCTCTCTCTCTCTCTCTCTCTCTCTCTCTCTCTCTATATATATATATATATATATATATATATATATATATATATATATATATATATATATATATATATATATATCTATCTATCTATCTATCTATCTATCTATCTATCTACCTACCTATCTCTCTCTCTCTTAATCACTCTCTCTCTCTTTCTCTGTCTCACTCTCTCCTCTCTCTCTCTCTCTCCCTCTCTCTCTCTCTCTCTCTCTCTCTCTCTCTCTCTCTCTCTCTCTCTCTCTCTCTCTCTCTCTCTCTCTCTCTCTCTCTCTCTCTCTCTCTCTCTCTCTCTCTCTCTCTCTCTCTCTCTCTCTCTCTCTCTCTCTCCATTCTTATCTTATCTCAATCATTCCTCTTTTCCTTTATTCCCCCAAAGCCACAGCGCCATAAGGTTCCTACATCCCTTCCTTCCCCCTCCTCTTATCCCCCTTCCCCCACCCCTCTTCATTTCTCTCTCCTCCTCTTACCCCCTCCTCCCTCCTCCTCTTCCTTTCTCTCCCTCCCCCTCCCTGTTCTTCTCCCCCTCCTCTCTCTCCCCTCCCTTTCCCCCTCTCCCCCTCTTCCCTTCCCTCCCCCTTCCTCAGTCCCCCTCTCCTCCCCTTCCCTTCCCCCTCCCCCTTCTCAGTCCCCCCTCCCCTCTTTCCCCCTTCCCATCCCTCCCCCTCCTATCTTCTCCCCCTCTCCCCTCCCCCTCCCCCTCTACCCCCTCCTCCCTTCTCCTTTAGGTCTACCGTTTCCTCCCGCTACCTTTCCCCCCCCCCCCTCCCTCCCCCCCCCCCCCTCCCGTAACCCTAGTTGACCGCTTGCAACGGCCTAGCACGGTTGCAAAGGTCTACTCTCTCCATGTGGGTATAACCACAGACCGTAGGCTATTTTTTCTGGGGGGGGGGAGTCAGATAGGACAGAAGTAGGCTTGTAGGCTTTTGTGGGCTTCTCCCTTATCGCTCTCCCCTCTATCCCCTTCTTTCTCTTCCATCTCCTTTCTTCTCTCTCTCTTATCTCATATCTCTTCTCTCCTCTCTTCTCTGGACTCTCTCCTCTTTCGTCTCTTATCTGCCCTCTCCCTTCTTTCTTCTCTCTCTCCTCTCCTCTCTCTTCTCTCTTCCCTCTCTTCTCTCTTCATTATCTTCTCCCTTCCCTCTCCTCTTTCTTCTTTCTTCCCTCTCCCCTCTTCTTTCTCCTCCTCTCTTCTCTCTCTGCTCTCCTCTTTCCTCTTATCTCTCTCCTCTCTCCTTCTGTTTCTCTTTCCTGTCTTCTCTCTCCTCTCTTCCCTCTCCTCTCTTCCTCTCTTCCTTCCTCCTTTCCTCCCTTCCTCTCTTTCTCTTTCTCCCTTTCTTTCTCCTTCCTCTCACCTTCATCTTCCTTCCTTCCTCCTCTCTCCCCCCTCTCTTTTATTCTTCCCTCCTCCCTTCCCCTCTTCCTCTCATATCTTTCCCTCTTCCTCCCTTCCTTTCTTCCTCTTTCCTACCTTCCTTCCTCTCATCGTTAACTCTCCTCCTCTCCTTATTCCTCCTTTCCTCTCCTCCTCTCTCCCTCCTCCTCCCTTCCTCCCCTCCTCTTCCTCCTTTCCCCTTTTCCTCTCACATCTCTCCCTCTTCCTCCCTTCCTATCTTCCTCTTTCCTACCTTCTTTCCTCTTCTCATCCCCTCTTTTATTCCTCCCTCCTCCCCTTTTCTCCCATTCTCCTTTTTTCTCCTTTTTTTTGTATCCTTCCCTCCTTTCGTTTTGTTTTTATTTCTCGAAAAGTTAGACCTAATTGGTAGATTTTTTTTTTCTCTCTCTTTCGTTGTGCAAATTACCCTCAACTGCTTGTTAGATTTGACACGGGGAGGGATTTTCTTCAAGAAATGGCAGATTCTTTGGATTTTTTTCTTTTTTCTTCTTGTTTGCCTTCCCTACACTCTCTCCCTACACTCCCTCTCTCCCTCCCTCTCTGCCTCCCTCCCTCTCTTCCTACCTCCCTCCCTCTCTTCCTCTCTCCCTCTCCCTCCCTCCTCTCCCTCTCTTCCCTCCCTCCCTCTCTCCCTCTCTCCCTCTCTCCCTCCCTCCATTCCCTCCCTCCCTCCCTCCCTCCCTCCCTCCCTCCATTCCCTCCCTCCCTCCCTCCCCCCCTCTTTCCCTCCCTCCCTCCCTCCATCTCTCCCTCCCTCCCTCTCTCCATCTCTCCCTCCCTCCCTCTCTCCCTCCCTCCTCCCTCCCCCTCTCTCTCCCTCCCT
>BOPN01001178.1:272181-274681 GCA_017312705.2 Penaeus japonicus | reverse complement strand
AATAATCATGATAAAAACGATGACAATCAAAATAGAATATGATTATAGTCGTATTACAAATGAAGGTGATATTAATAATGATAATGATGATAATGATAATGAAGATGATAATTATAACGATGATGAAAATAGTGATGATAATGAAACTAATATCGACAATCTCTCTCTCTCTCTCTCTCTCTCTCTCTCTCTCTCCAATTCCCTTCCTCTCTCCCCCCACACCTTATATCTCTCTCGCTTGTTGCTCCCCCCCCCCCTTTGCCTTCCCACCCCCCCACCCCCATAGAATAAAAAAAGGAAAGAGAGAGAGTAAATGAGACAGACACAGAGGGAGAATGAGAGGGAGAGAGAGAGAGAGAGAGAGAGAGAGAGAGAGAGAGAGAGAGAAAGCGAGAGTGAGAGAGAAAAAGAAAGAAAGAAAAAGAGAGAGAGAGAGAAAGTGAGAGAGAGATAGAGAGAGACAGAGACGGAGACAGAGAGAGAGAGAGAGACAGAGACAGAGAGAGAGAAAGTGAGAGAGAGATAGAGAGACAGAGAGAGAGAGAGATAGAGAGAGACAGAGACGGAGACAGAGAGAGAGAAAGCGAGAGAGAGAGAGAGAGAAAGAAAGCGAGAGAGAGAGAAAGCGAGAGACACAGAGAGAGAGAAAGCGAGAAAAAGAGAGAAAGAGAGAGACACACTGAGAGAGAGAGAGAGAGAGAGAGAGAGAGAACATTTTATTGGCAGTTGTGTCTGGGGAGCGAGTGTGTTTCAAGCTGTTATTATACAAGTCGTGAAAAGATCTTAAGAATCCTCATCTGTCTCTTTATGCCTTAGAGAAAGGCCATAGTATTCAAGGTCTACTTTTAGTATCTATCTCTCTTTCTCTTCTTTAATATATCTCTTTTTTTCTTTTGTGATTTTGCCTTCCATGGATTCTTTGTCGTCTTTTTTATTTTTATTTAAATACGTTTTGTCTTTTTTTTTTAATTAAGGATGTGGATATTAAGAAAAAAACAAACAAAAGAATAACAGATTCTTGTTATGAGTCATTTTTACCCCGTTTTTTTTTTTTTTTTTTTTTTTCTATGGGTTATTTCGTGTTTTCTTTGTGCTATTTTGGGCAGGGAAAGGTCAGGCGAAGGTCAGGTATTTTCACCCTTAAGGATTACGTAGGATTACTTGTGTGGAGGGGAGGGGGGTGGGGAGGGGTTGAACGAGGTCAAGAGGAGGTCAGGTGCGAAGGGTGAGGGAGGGGGGGATGGGGGGAGAAAAGGAAGAAAGAGAGAGAGAGAGAGAGAGAGAGAGAGAGAGAGAGAGAATGACCATTCATTCCTAATCGCATCTCAATTCAAATTTACGAACCGTTATCTCCAGAGACATGTCGGTAACATATTTCTTGAGACTGACGGAGAGAGGGGGGGGGGGGGGGTAATTCCTCCATGAAGTAAATTAATGTCACGTAACACGTCCCTAGGTTAAACGTTTCACTAATGATAACTTTTTTTTCTTAAATCTGTTAAAAAAAATTGCTATATCTACCTGTAAAGTATAAGCATTGTGTATATCACTATGTATTTGCCTTTATTAAAGTATGTACATGAGTAATGTGAGTGTGTGGGAGGCTGTTTTGCAATTTTGCCTTTGCAGAAAGAATGATGAACTTTACGTGACCTTATTATCTGAGGGCAAATAGGGTTATCTGTCCGTGTGTATAAATTTATCTCTTTACTTATTTATCTAAATGTAGGTATGTTAGTATAACCTATTTATTCATATAACAGAAAAACACAATTACCTTTAGATTGTGTACTTCATTTTGTTTCTCTTTTTCTTTCTCTTTCTTCTGTTTCTTCTTCTCCTTTTCTTTTCCACTTCTCCTTCCCTCCTTTTACTATCCCTTATCTTTTCCTCTTTCCATCTTCTTTGCTCCCTTATTTTCCCTTTCCCTGCTTCTCCCCTTCCTCCTCTCTTTCCTCTCCCCTCCTTTCCCCTTGCCCTTCTCCCCCCCCTCTCCTCGCCTCTGACCCCTTCCTTATCTCTTCCCTCTCCTCTTCTCCTTCCCTCTCCTCTTCCCCCTTTCCCCCACCCCCTCTCTTTGCTTCTCCCCTTTCCTCATCTCTTTCCTCTCCCCGTCTGCTTCCCCCTTCTCTTTCCTCTCCCCTTCTCCTCTTCTCCCCTTCTCTCTCCTCTCCCCCTACCGTCTCCTTCCCATCCCCCCATTTACCCTTCCGTGGTATATGCCGGTCATAACAATGGTTGTCTTGTGGTTGTTGGTAACGCTGTACCCACCCCTGATAAAGACCTACCCCCCCCCTCCCTCGTCCCCTTCCCCCTCCTCCATCCCTTTCCTCTGCCACCTTCATCTATCCCTCCCTTTCTTCTTTCCCTTTTCCCTTCCCACCTCCTCCCTCTCTTTTCCCCCTACCCTCTACCCTTCCCCGCTTCTCCTTCCTCTCCCCCCTTCACTTCCTCCCTTTTACTCCCCCTCCTCCTCCCTTTCCCTCTCCCTCTTTACCTC
>BOPN01001178.1:262181-267181 GCA_017312705.2 Penaeus japonicus | reverse complement strand
CACATACACGCACCAATCCAAATACATACAAACACTTACACATACCAAAACTAAACAAACAACAAACAAACAAACGAATGCTAAATCCAAACTTAACAATAGAGAAAGTACAATCAAATATTCAACTCTTTATTAATCAGTCAATCCACTAGGTCTAATCCCATCTGGAATTTAATCAAAGCCAGACGACGAACGAGCATTCTAGTCACTATCGTCGCGTTTGGGTGAAATCTTCCGGAACGCGACGAATTATCGCTCGTCGATTATACTTTGATAGCGGTGCTTCCTGGTTAATGTCTTGATATTATACTCGTAAGGTCACAGACTGATGGAAGTTATGGCGAGAGGTTGAGAAAGATAGATAGCTATGTTGATAGATAGATGGATGGATATGATATAGATATATGTTAGATTAATAGATAGATAGAATATAGACAGATGCAAGATTCGAAAGAGAGAGAGAGAGAGAGAGAGAGAAAGAGAGAGAGAGAGAGAGAGAGAGAGAGAGAGAGAGAGAGAGAGAGAGAGACAGACCAACCCTCACACAAACAGAGAGTCAGAGAGAAGGACAGATACAGACAGACAAAAGGACACTAACAGACACACAGACAAACCACCAGCCAGACAGAGAACGAGTGTGATAACGTCCGCGATCATTAGCGTGACGTCATCCTTAATGGACCTAATAATTAGGCTAATAAAGATCGGACGCGATAAAGGAATGGCAAAGGAGATAACAGATAAGGAAAGAGACGAATGATAGGAGAGAGAGAGAGAGAGAGAGAGAGAGAGAGAGAGAGGATGAATAAAGGAGAGCAGAGCAGGAAGGGATGGAAAGATAATGACAGAGAAAGACAAAGAAAAGAAAAAAGGCAAGAAAAGAAAGAAAGAAGAAAAGAGAGAAAGACAGGTAAGAGGATAAAGTAAGGCTTGTGGTCAAATGGAGAAGAAAGGAAGACGAAGAAGAAACAGGGGAATAAGAAGAAAACCACGAGGAAAATTATATATTTCGAACTTACGTATATCCCATTGAACCCTCCCCCTTCTCCCCTTCCATCTTCCCCCCTTCCCCCCTTCCCCTTTCCCTCCTTTCTTTTCCTCCCGTCTCCTCCCCCCTTCCCTCTTCCACCTTCGCCCCTTCTCTCATTCCCCCCTTCCCCCTTCCCCCTTCCCCTTTCCCCTTCCCCCTTCCCCCTTCCCCCTTCCTTCTCCCCCCTTCCCCCTTCCCCCTTCCTTCTCCCCCCTTCCCCCTTCCCTTTTTTCCCTTCCCCTTTCCCCCTTCCCCCTTCCCCCTTACCCCTCCGCCCCTTATTTTCTCCTCTCTCCTTTCTCCTTCTCCTCTTTCCTCTTCTTTTTCTTCTTTTCCTTCTACTCCTCTCATTTCCCCCTCTTCCTCCTTCTTGTTTTTACTTTTTCTCCTTCCTTCGCTCCCATCCCCCTTACCTCCTTCTCCCCTCCCTCTCTCCCCTCTCCTATCTCCTCCCCCACTCTGCCTCTTTCCCTTTCCCCTTTCCTCCTATCCTCTCCTCCCCTTTTTATTTCTCCCTTCCTCTCTCTCTCATTTATTCTAGTCTTCTTTCCCTCTCGCCTCCCCCACCCCCCTATTTTTTCAGTCTCCCCCCTCCCCGTCTGTCCTATTCCCCATCTCTTCACCCCACCCCCTCCCCCTCCCTCTTTTCTTCTCCTCATTTATTTTCCATTCTTCGCCATTCCCCTCTATCCCTATCCCCACCTCTCTCTCATCCACTTCTTCATTCTCATTCGCCTCCCTCATTCTCCCTCTCTTTCTTCCTCCCTCCTCCCTCCTCCCCTCTCCCCTTCCTCTCATCCCCCCCCCCCTACCCCTTCTTTCCAATTCGCCTCCCCAGCTTCGTCTCTTTCCCTCTCCCCTCTCCCTCTTTCTTTCTCTCTCCCTTCCTTCCCCTTCTGCTATTTCTCCCTCTCTCTCTCATTTCTTCTCCCGGAGAGAGAGAAGACAGAGTGAAAGAGAAGTAGACACAGCTGACCACCCACGCCCACGAGTTCATGTCAGGACGAAAGACGAGAGGGAAAACTGACCACCATCCTCTCTCTCTCTCTCTCTCTCTCTCTCTCTCTCTCTCTCTCTCTCTCTCTCTCTCTCTCTCTCTCTCTCTCTCTCTCTCTCTCTCTCTCTCTCTCTCTCTCTCTCTCTCTCTCTCTCTCTCTCTCTCTCTCTCTCTCTTTCCCTCTCTCTCTAGCCCCCCTCACCCCCCGATGCGGTAAGAGCGATAATCCCTTGATCTTCAGGTCGGAAATAGCCTTTGTATGCATCGTATCCCTTTTCCACATCAAAGCGGCTTATGACTTTCATTCTTTAAGACCAAAAAGAGGATAACCTTTCGTTTTACGTTAAATACGATGGCATTACGTAACTAAGATAAGTGTCTAATTAAAACCATTAATGAGGGCTTATTGTCTGCTCAATGAAGAACCACATACGCACATCTACTCGGATGTGTGTATATGTGTTTATATATATATATATATATATATATATATATATATATATATATATATGTGTGTGTGTGTGTGTGTGTGTGTGTGTGTGTGTTATATTATTTAACAGACAGACAGACAGGCATAGAATCAGATAAAGAAAGACTGAGATACAGAATTGTGTATAAATATACATACATACATAGAAAGAGAGAGAGAGAGAGAGGGCGATAGAGAGAGACCCTACTTAAGAAGAGTTAAACAAACAAAACACACACAGTGGCAGACAGGGACGGGTGAGACAGAGACAGAGAGAAAGAGAGAGAGAGAGAGAGAGAAAGGCGAAGTTGGGATTATACCCTCCCCCTTCTCCTCCTCCTCCCCTTCCTCCCTCCACCCCCACCACCCCCCAAAAAAAATCTAGTTGTGTCTAACTTCTATCCTCAGTTTTAAGGGCTAGAAGAAAACCACAGCTATCAGTTAGGAGAGGAGGAGGTGGCGAGGGGATGGAGGGGAGATGGGGGGGGGAGGGGGGAGGGAGGGATGGGAAAAGAAAGGAGAGGTTAGTTGTAGACTCTTAGAGTAGGGGGGGATGGGAGGGGGAGAGGGAGGGAGACTGAATTAACTATTTACTTTTAATTGTATATGTATTATGTATGTTTTGTTATTGTATGTGTACTTGTTTTTTGTTTTGTTTTTTATAGGGCGCATGAATGAATTTTTATATAACAAAGGAATGTTTATCCCGATAAAAAAAAAAAAAAAAAAAAAAAAAAAAAAAACAACGAAAAAAAAAAAAAAAAAAAAAAAAAAAAAAAAAACGCAGCGAAAATTACAAAAGAAAAAATGAAAATAAAACCACCTTTTCAAAATCAAAAAGCGAAAGAATAACCAAGCTTGGAAAGAGAATGAGCAACGAAATAAAATATACTATAATAAGACTACGGGACTACAAGCCTATCTGATAAGTTAGTTACCCCATTTTGTTATTGGGGATGAATGAAGTCATCAGTCAAGCAGAATATAATTCCACAAAACCCTTATTTATTGCTACTCTTAAACATAATTTTTTTATCAAAATCTATAAATTCATAACATTATAATAATTAGCACAGCAATAAAAGAAGAAAGTAAATATTAAGGAAGATAGTGAGACCATAAACCAAATCTCTGAGATGCTAATTAGCATATTTGACGTAGTTGGCGCATCTAACATTCTGCAGGAAATGGAATTACGCGAAGAAAACCGGCAATATTGTGTCTGTAAACTGCTTTAGGGGAGAAATGATGCATGTGGCTGGGAGAGAAACGCAGAATCTTTTCCGGAGATGAAAAGTCAAGGAATCTCAAGATGCAGAATTAGATATTATGTTTATATATATATATGTATATATAGATAGATAGATAGATAGATAGTTGCAAAAAAAAAACTGATATGCGGTATTATTTACGTCTGACCATCTGCCGATACCTGGTCATCTCTTCGACCATCTGTCCGTCTGAGAATCAGTGCCTGTGTCTCTCCATACACACACACGCACACACACATACATACACACACACACACACACACACACACACACACACACACACACACACACACACACACACACACACACACACATATATATATATATATAAATAAATATATATATATATATATATATATATATATATATATATATATATATATATATGTATATATATATATATATATATGTATATATATATATATATATATATATATATATATATATATATATGTATATATATATATATATGCGTGTGTGTATTGATATTTATTAATGTATATATCACTTTTCTTATATATATATATAACGTCCATCCACACACACGGCTGAGCGCGGCTGGCAAGAATTCGGCTGAACGTGGGAGAGAAGTGTCTAGCGGTCGTGTCCGATTTCTTCGCGAAAATTTTACACGTTCTCAAGGCTGACAGCAGTGGTTTTGGGGCAGAGAAAACAGCTCCTCTCTTCTTCTCCTTCTCCTTCTTCTTTCTTTTTCTCTCTCTCTCTCTCTTTCTCTTTTTCTTTTTTAGGGGATGGCGGAGGAGAAGGGGAGGTTTGGGGAGGAGAGGGGAAGAGGTGGAGGTGGAGGTGGAGGTGGAGGAGGAGGTGGATGAGGATGAAAGTGAGAGGGGGAAAAAAAAGGGAAATTTTTGAGTCACGAATGTTTTTTTTCGATTTTTTTTTTTTTTTCATTGTGGGTTAAGTTATTTGTTGAGTTTTCTTTGTTTTGTATATTTCATAAGGCCTATTTTCCTGCTTTTTCTTCAAGGATATCCATGTGTGTGTGTGTTTGAATATATGTATATATATATATATATATATATATATATATATATATATATATATATATATATATATATATATATATATATATATATATTATTTATACATATATATATATATATATATATATATATATATATATATATATATATATATATATATATATATATATATATATATATATATATATATTATATATATATATATATATAATATATATATATATATATA
>BOPN01001178.1:249681-257181 GCA_017312705.2 Penaeus japonicus | reverse complement strand
GACAAAAAGCGATCAATATACTTACAACGATATTGATCGCTTTTTTGCCATACTCTATCCATTTTCTTTCTCTTTCGCACTTTAGATACTAATATTACTAAAGAGATAGACTATATCCCAGTTCATTTCAGAAAACTACTTTGGAGTTATTGAAGAAATAGGTGGCTGATGTCCTTAAATGACTCGTTGATGTGTTGTAACGTATGGTTAGTCTTCTATGAGTAACTAGTTGCAGAGTAAGAATGATAGTAAAGAGAAAAGTGCACGAGAGGATAAAGAAGGAAGGAAATAACAAAGAAAGGGAAGAGAGAGAGAGAATATATTTTCATTCTCTCTCTCTCTCTCTCTCTCTCTTCCCTCTCTCTCTCCCTCCTCTCTCTCTCTTTCTATCTATCTCTCTATCTATCTATATATATATATCCATCTTTCTATCAATCAATCTATCTATCTGTCTGTCTATCTATCTACCTATCTTTAGGAGCAGCAAAGTAAGGAAGAGAGAAGGGTAGGAGAGTAAGGAAAGAAAGGAAAAAGAGGAGAAGAGGAGGAAAGGAATGAGAGAGGAAAGGGGAGAAAGAGGGAAAAAAAAGGAAAGAAAGAGAAAAATGGGTTATCATTCGCTTTGTCAGTTCCCCTCTTTCTTTCTTTTTTTGTCGCCCCCCCCCCCTTGTTTCCTCTTCTTTCTTCGATATTTCTAAAGGATAAGGAAGATGATCTGATATATCGAAAGGGTTACTTGAGCCCTGACCCCCCCTCCCCTACCCCCCTCCCTCTTCCTTCATCCGGTCCCTTCTTCCCTCCTTCTTCCGCATTATGTTTATTCCTGTCCTCTGTCCCTTTACGTTCTCTCTTTCTCTCTCCGTTCCCTTCATCTTGGTCCTACTCCCCCTCTCCCCCTTCCCTCTTTCCCCCATCCCCCTCTCACTCCCCCCCCACCCTCATGATATCTCTCCCTCCCCCTCTCCCTTTACTACCCCCCTCCCTCCCCTTAATATCCAACCCCCTCCTAAAAATCTCTCCCCTCCCCCCCCTCCCTACATCAACACACCTCCAATATCCCCCCTCCCCCTCTTCCCTTCCCCCCGCGCCCTCCGTAATATTTTCCCGCCCAGCAAACAAGTGACGGTCACGAAGCGCAGCGGGAGGCAGTTGGCTTAACGACACCACATAACCCAAACGACCGAAATATCTCTTGATCTTCGAGATTTTTCAATTATACTTTATGGGAAGTTTATTACACCCTAATTTGGCACTAATCGATTTCCAGGGACACCGCTAGATTAGGTTCGAACGGAAAGAACCGTTAGGGCGTTTTGAAATTTTCGGCGCGCCGGATTCTCTGGGTCTGTCTTAGTGTCTCTGTCTCTCTCTTTCTCTTTCGGTTTTTCTCTTTCTCTCACGGTCTCTTACGGTCTCTCTCTTTCTCTTTCGGTCTCTCTCTTTCTCTTTCGGTTTTTCTCTTTCTCTCACGGTCTCTTACGGTCTCTCTCTTTCTCTTTCGGTCTCTCTCTTTCTCTCTCTTTCTCTCATTCTCTCTCTCTCTCCTCTCTCTCTCTCTCTCTCTCTCTCTCTCTCTCTCTCTCTCTCTCTCTCTCTCTCTCTCTCTCTCTCTCTCTCTCTCTCTCTCTCTCACTCTCACTCTCACTCTCTCTCTCTCTCTCTATCTATCTATCTATCTGTCTGTCTCTCTCTCTCTCTCTCTCTCTCTCTCTCTCTCTCTCTCTCTCTCTCTCTCTCTCTCTCTCTCTCTCTCTCTCTCTCTCTCTCTCTCTCTCTCTCTCTCTCTCTCTCTCTCTCTCTCTCTCTCTCTCTCTCTCTCTCTCTCTCTCTCTCTCTCTCTCTTCCTCTCTCTTTACCCCTCCCTCCTCTCCTCTCTTTCTTTCCCTCTCTCCTACTCCTCCCTCCATCTCTCCTTCCTCCTTTCCTTTCCCTCCCTTATTCTTTCTCTCTCCCTCCATCTTTCCCATTCCTTCCCTCCTTCCCGCCCTTCATTTTAAACTACGCTTTACAAACTCCTTTTATGGCTTTATCATCCTTTTTTAATGGTCTATTTTATTCTTATTCCCTGCTGACTGTTCTTCATTATCATAATTGTTATTTCGATCACTTTAAATATTGTTGTTTTTTATTGTTATTGTTGATTTTATAATCGTCATTATTGTCATTGGCAATAACTTTATTACCCTTATTGCTATCCTTGTGTTTGTCTTTCTTATTTTTAATAGTAGTAGTAGTAGTAGAGTGTGTATTTATGTATATAGTATATAGTCTGTGGGCATACGTGTATGTATTGTATATTTACGTGTGAGAGAGAGAGAGAGAGAGAAAGAGAGTGAGTGAGTGAGACAGAGAAAGAGAAAGAGAGAGTCAGAGAAAACCAGTGATAGTGTGATAGAAAGAGAAGGAGAGTGATTGTGTGAGAAAGAGAAAGAGTGAGAGAGTGCGTGTGTGTGTGTGTGTGTGTGTGTGTGTGTGCGGGCTTGAGACGTAATGCAGACATACCTCACTCACACTCCGTTCTCACGCGCACAGACCTGGAAAATGACAACACCTCACCTGTCTTCAAACGCACCTTATCTCCTCCACACCATAGCTGAGCCTCCCCCTGCCCCCTGCCCCCCCCCCTCTCTCTCTCTCTCTTTCTTTCTCCCCCCTTCTCCACTTCCCCTCTACTTTACGATACAACTTTGCTCTCTCTCTCCCTCCTCCCCTTCTTCTTCTGATTTCTTGTCTGTTATCTACTATCCCACTATCCAATCCCCATCCACGAGAGGGAGAAAGAGAGAGAAAGACGAAAGGCAGAGAGAGAGAGGGAGAAAGAGAGAGAAATACGAAAGGCTAGAGAGAGTGAGAGAGAGATGGAAAGAGAAATACGAAAGGCTAGAAAGAGTGAGTGAGAGAGAGAGGGAAAGAGAAAGACGAAAGGCAAGAGAATAAGAGAGAGAGAGAAAGACGAAAAGCTAGAGTGAGTGAGAGAGAGGGGGGGAAGAGAGAGACGAAAAGCTAGAGAGAGAGAAAAGGAAAGAGAAAGACGAAAAGCAAGAGAAAGTGAGAGGAAGATAGAAAGAGGAAAAGAGAGGAAGACGAAAAGCCAGAGAGAGAGAGAGAGAAAACGCACACCTGTGTTGACAAGATGATTGGCTAATTGTCTGAGATTGGCTACTGATATTTGAGGGAAAGAGAGAGAGAGAGAGACGATGGTTTTCTCTCTTTATTTGTTTATTTATTTATCTGCTTCTTCCTCTTCTTCGCTTATTTTTTGCTTTATCTTCTATTTCGTTTTCATTTTTTTCTTCCTTTTATTTTTTCAACTTTCTCATTTTCTTCATCTCTCTTTTTCCCTCTCTTTATATATACATATCTATATACATTATATATACATATATATATGTGTGTGTGCGTGTGTATGCATATGTGTGTATGTGAGAGAGAGAGAGAGAGAAAGACACACTATGTACATATATAATCCTCATCTTCCTTCTCCATCTTCCTAACGCCCCCCCCCCTCCCCCCCAGCCTTATCCTCTATTAGTTATACCCCCCCCCCTCTATTAGTTATACCCCCTCCCCTCACACCTTCTTACCTACTACCATCCCCCCCTCCCATTCCCTCCATCAGATAACCCCCCTACCCCCCCCCCCCCATCACCAGCAGTTCCCACAGCCCGTGAGGTCGGTTACAATACAGATACTTGATGCTACTCTAAACACTGGCTACCTAGAGATAAGGAAGATGGGGGGGGAGGGGGAGGGGGAGGGTGTGAAGATGATGCTGGGGAAGAGGGGAAGAGGGTTGGGGGAGGGGAGGGGAAAGAAGGAAGTGGGAAGAAGGCGTGGGGGGGGGAGGAATTGGGGTTGGAGGGGAGGGGGAGGGGGAGGGGGGCGAGAACGTGGGGAATTTAGGTAAGGAGATAGAACGTATTCAGTTAAAGATGATAGGGTTATATGGATGCACGCGCACGCATTTATGCACTGGCGAACACATGTATAACTACATCCGTTATTACACATGCAAGCACACACACACATACACACACACGAAAAAAACAAACACACACACATATACACACACACACATAGACGAAAACACATACACACACACAAACAAACAGACACACAAACAAACAAACACACACACACAAACAAACAAACACACACACACAAACAAACACACATACACACACACACAAACAAATAAATACACACACATACACACACACACACACACACACAAACACACACATACATACACGCAAAGATACGTCCCCAATAAACACACAACATAAACTTTATTCAGGAAACTACCGTTAACCCCCCCCCCTCTCTCTTACCCCCCCCCCCCCGCCTCCCAACGGAACTACATGTTTGCTCAACCTTACCACCTATTCACTCTTTCTCTCTTTATCCTTCTCTCTTTCTCTCTTCGTCTTTCTCTCTTTCGCTTCCTTCATTTTTTCTCTCTTTATCCCTCTCTTTCTCTCTTCATCCTTCTATCTTTCGCTCTTTTCATCTTTCGCTTCCTTCATCTTCCTCTCTTTATCCCTCTCTTTCTCTCTTCATCCTTCTATCTTTCGCTCTCTTCATCTTTCTCTCTTTCGCTCCCTTCATCTTTCTCTCTTTATTCCTCTCTTTCTCTCTTCATCCTTCTATCTTTCGCTCTTTTCATCTTTCCCTCTCTCGCTCCCTTCATCTATCTCTCTTTATTCCTCTCTTTCTCTCTTCATCCTTCTATCTTTCGCTCTTTTCATCTTTCCCTCTCTCGCTCCCTTCATCTATCTCTCTTTATCCTTTTCTCCTTCGCTTTCTTAATCTTTCTAGTTGTGCCTTTCTTTCGCTCTATTTCGATTTCTCTCATTTTTGTTCTGTTTCTCTTTATTTATCTTTCTTTTTTGGTGTCTTTTTTTCTCTTTCCTCTTTATCATCCTCTTATTTCTCTCCGATTCTCTTTTCCTTTCTCTTCTCTTCTCTTCTCTTCTCTCTTTCTCTCTTCTCTTCTCTTCTCTTCTCTCTCTCTCTCCTCTCTCTCTCTCTCTTTATCTATCTATCTATCTTTCTTTCTCTCTCTGTCTATCTATCTATCTATCTATATCTCACTCACTCTATCTCTCTCTTCTCTTCTCTTCTCTTTCTCTCATTCTTTCTCTCTCTCTCTCTCTCTCTTTCTCTATCTCTCTCTCTCTCTCTCTCTCTCTCTCTCTCTCTCTCTCTCTTTCTTTCTTTCCCTCACTCATCTCTCTCTTCTCTCTCTTTCTCTCTCTCTCCCTCCCTCTCTCACCTCTCTCTCTCTTCTCTCTCTCTCTCTCTCTCCCTCTCTCATCTCTATCTATCTATCAATCTATCTATCTATCCAGTCCCTCTAGAAGTACCTATCTTCCTTATCCGTCACAATCTCCCTTCCTCCCTCTCTCTCCATCCCTCTCCCTCCCTTCCTCCTCAATCCCTCCTTCGCATTACCTCCCTCTCCTTTCTTCTCCCTCTCTCGCTCCCTCCACTCCTCTCCTCCCTTCCATCCTTCTCTTTCCCTCCCTCTTACTCCCTCTCACTCCCTTCCTCTCTCTTCTTTTTTCTCCTTCCCCTCCCTCCCTCTACCTATCTCCCTGTTTCTCCATCCCTACCTCCCTCTCCCCCCCCTTCTTCTCGTTTCTTCCTCTCCCTCCCTCTCCTTCCTCCCTCTCCCTCCCTCTCCATCCCTCCCTACTTTTTCACCCCTCCCTCTTCCATCACTTTCTCCCTCCCTCTCTCTCTCCCTCTCTCTCTCTCCTCCTTCCCCTCCCTCCCCTCCATCCTCCCTCTCCTCCCTCCCTCCCTCCCTCCCTCCCTCCACCGAGTGCATGGAGAACCTCCTTTGGTCGGAAATAATTAAGGTAATAATTAGCGCCTTCTTTTAAGCTACCTGTGAGGGTAATTTTTGAGGGGGGGGGCAGGGGGGGGAAAGAGGGAGGTAGGGATGGAGAAATAGGGAGCTAGGTAGAGGGAGGAAGGGGAAGGAGAAAAAAAAGAAGAGAGAGGGAGAAATGAGCTAGGTAGAGGGAGGAGAAAGGAGGAGGGAGGGAGTGAAGGGAGAAAATAGAAGGAAGGCGAAAGTGGAAGACAAAGTGGAGGAGAAATTAACGAAGAGGGGTGGGGAGGTGTAGAGGGGAAGGATTTTTTTTTTTTTTTTTTTTTTTTTTTTTTTTTTTGGGGTGGGGGTTGGGGGAGGTTGGAGTTGGTCTGAGGGAGAGGGGAGATAGAGAGAGGTTGGTGGGATGTGGGTGTATGGGGGGAGGGGAGGGGAGGAGAGAGGTGGTGGGGTTGGGTGGGGGGTTAGAGGGAGGGAGGGAGAGAGAGAAAAAAAAAGTATATAATGTATTTATCCTTGTTTTTTCCCTTATCATCAAACTTTATGCATTATTACCTATCCCGAGAGAAGATTATATCTTTTTTATATGATCTATCAATTCTTTATCATAATGGCTTTTTTCTAGCTTCTGTTATTTCTTCTTCTTTCTTGCTTTCTTTTCTCGTTTCATTCGTATTTTTATTCATTGAAATTTCCTGACATCTTTTTTTTTATCGGTAGTATCTTTAATATGTGTAAACGATTGCAATTCAGAGAGAGAAAGGGGGAGGGGGAGGGAGAAAGAGAAATAGAGAGAAATAGAAAGAGAGAGAGAGAGACAGAGTAACAGACATACATACATACAGACAAACAGACAGATAGACGAACATACACACAGACAGACCCAAACAAGTAGAGAGGGAGAGGAAGGGAGGGAGAAAGAGAAGAAAACAGAGAGAGAGAGAGAGAGAGAAGGAGAGACAGATACACAGACAGAGGCAGTTTTTCTTTCTGCTTCATAAAGGTTACCTGTCGACAGGCAAACAGAAGATAATCACCATATATTTTTTTTTCTTTTCTGACTCGTGGGTGGTACCAGACACACAGTCACACACAAGCACGGTCACACACACACAGACTTACAAGCATTAAGTCACACATTACCCGCCCCCTCCCCCCTGCCCCCCTCCCTCTACCCATTAAAAAAAACGACACCCTAAGAGAGAAAAGAGAAGAGAGAGAAACAGACAGACAGAGAAAGAGAGATAGTGAAAGATAGATAGAAAGACAGAGAGAGACAGAAAGAGAAAGAGAGTGAAAGAGAGAGAGAGAGACAGAGAGAGAAAGAATGAGAGAGAGAGGGTGAAAGAGAGACAGAGAGAGAGAGAGAAAGAGAGACAGAGAGAGAGAGAGAGACAGAGACAGAGAGAGACAGAGAGAGAGAGAAAGAGAGAAAGAGAATAAGAGAGTGAAAGAGAATAAGAGAGAGAAAGAGAGAGAGAGAGAGAGAGAGAGAGAGAGAGAGAGAGAGAGAGAGAGAGAGAGAGAGAGAGAGAGAGAGAGAGAGAGAGAGAGAGAGAGAGAGAGAGAGGAAAAATAACACTTCCTGTACCGACTGAATTACAGGGCCAAATTGAGTCAGAACTGTCCCGTTCGCCTCTGAAATGATGAATGAGTGATCC
>BOPN01001178.1:242181-244681 GCA_017312705.2 Penaeus japonicus | reverse complement strand
AATAAACGACTTAGAATTAGTGTGTTTTTTAACTCCGGTACAATAAATAAATAAATAAATGAATAAATAAATAGATAAATAAATGAATAAATAAATAAATAAATAAATAAATAAATAAATAAATAAATAAATAAATAAATAAATAAATAAATAAATAAATAAACAAATAAATAAAATGAATAAATAAATAAATAAATAAATAAATAAATAAATAAATAAATAAATAAATAAATAAATAAATAATAAATAAATAGATAAATACATAGATAAATAAATAAATAAATAAAATAAATAAATAAATAAATAAATAAATAAATAAATAAATAAATAAATAAACAAATAAATAAAATGAATAAATAAATAAATAAATAAATAAATAAATAAATAAATAAATAAATAAATAAATAAATAAATAATAAATAAATAGATAAATACATAGATAAATAAATAAATAAATAAAATAAATAAATAAATAAAAAGGTTGATTGTAATGGTGAAATATCTTTTATTTGTTGTGATGATGATGATAATGGTGATGATAATGGTGATGATAATGGTGATGATAATGGTGATGATAATGGTGATGATAATCATGATGACAATGATGGTGATAATGATGGTAATCCTTACAGTGATTGTTTTGATAATTATAATGATAGTTACAATGATAGAAATTATGGTAATGATACTAACAATAGTTATTATCATGATCATCGCTGTCATTATGTATTATTATCATCATTATTATCATTATTATCATTATTATCATTATTATCATTATTATCATTATTATCATTATTATCATTATTATCATTATTATCATTATTATCATTATTATCATTATTATCATTATTATCATTATTATCATTATTATCATTATTATCATTATTATCATTATTATCATTATTATCATTATTATCATTATTATCATTATTATCATTATTATCACTATTATCATTATTATCATTATTATCATTATTATCATTATTATCATTACTATCATTATTATCATTATCATCATTATTATCATTACTGTCATTATTATCATTATTATCATTATTATCATTATTATCATTATTACCATTATCATTATTATCATTATTATCATTATCATCATCATTATCATTATCATCATTATTATCATTGTCATTCCTATCATTATCATTATTATCATTATTATTATTATCATCATTATCATTATTATCATTATTATCATTATTATCATTATCATCATTATTATCATTATCATCATTATTATCATTATCATCATTAATATCATTATCATCATTATTATCATTGTCATTCCTATCATTATCATTGTCATTCCTATCATTATCATTATCATCACTATTATCATTGTCATTACTATCGTTGTCATTACTATCATTATCATTATCATTATAATCATTACCATTATTATCATTATCATTACTATCACTATTATTATTATTACTACTATTACCTTCATTATTATGATCATTATTATGATGATTATTAATGTTGCTATTATCATCATTATCATCACTATTATTATCATGAACATCATCACTGTCATTATTACTATTTTATTATCATTATTATTTTTATCACCATTAGCATTATCATTAATGACCATAATGGTGATAATAATGACGATAGTAATAACATGGTAACAATGATAATATGATGGTAATAATAATGATGCTAATTATTATAATAGTAATATGATTAACGATAATACGGATGACGGCAATGATGATGATAATGATAATGATGAAAAATATAATGGTAATGACAAAAAGGCTAATGATAGAAATAATGACAATTATTACAATAATGATCAGAATTATGGTATTGATATTAAAAATTATTATCTTAAAGAATATGATGGAATGATGATAATGATATTAATAAGTATGATTATGATAATAATAATGATAACAATAATGACGATGATAATGATAATGCAATGATAATAATGAGAATGACAATAATTAACACAATAAGGATAATCATCATCATCATCATCATGAAGTTAATAATGTGAATGACAACAGTGTTAATAATCATCACCATCATTATCAGAAAAATATACAGCCCAGCTGTTAAAAATAACAAATAACTGATAAATAAAGAACCTTAAAAACGTCATCTTTTGCTAAGGTCATGACCTTCTCTGAAGAATGTTAGGTCACCGACCTGACCTCACATAAGGTTATCTTCTCATATTTTTTTTATATTTAAGAATAATATTTCTAAATTAGTATTATATTTTTTTCTTATTTAGAGACTCTTTGTGTATTGAAGATTATTGTATTATTATTACTACTAACGTTTTTATATGTGTGTGTGTGTGCGTATGTGTGTGAGCGTGTGTGTGCGTGTGTATTTGTTTGTGCGTGTGTCTGTATGTGTAAGTGTGTGTGCGTGTGTGTGTGTGTGTATGTGTATGTGTGTGCGTGTGTGAGCATGTGTGAGCGTAAGTGTGTGCGTGTGTCTGTATGTGTTAGCGTGTGTGTGT
>BOPN01001178.1:227181-229681 GCA_017312705.2 Penaeus japonicus | reverse complement strand
ACAAAAGGAACGAAAAGGGGGGAAAATAGGAGAAAATAAAGAATAAAAAGAAATGAGGAAAACAAAGAACAGGATGAAAGGGGAAGACAGAAGAAGGGAAAAGAAAAAAATACAAAAACAAAAGAATAAAGGGGATAAAAGGGGAAAAAAATCAAAAGAGGGGAAAAGGGGAACAAATCTTATAAAAAAGAACAAACAGGTAAAATATAAAGAAAATTTTAGAAATACGAAAAAGAGAGAAAAAAAGAACACAAAAGACAGGAAAAAACAAGAGAGGGGAAATAAATAGGGGAAAAAACATAAGAGAAGGGAAATAAAGAGAGAAAAACCATAAGAGAAGGGAAATAAAGAGATGAAACTCATAAGAGAGTGGAAATAAAAAGAGGAAAAACAAGAGAGGGGAAATAAAGAGAGGAAAAACAAGAGAGGGGAAATAAAGAGAGGAAAAACAAGAGAGGGGAAATAAAGAGAGGAAAAACAAGAGAGGGGAAATAAAGAGAAGGAAAAACAAGAGAGGGGAAATAAAGAGAGGAAAAACAAGAGAGGGGAAATAAAGAGAGGAAAAACAAGAGAGGGGAAATAAAGAAAGGAAAAACAAGAGAGGGGAAATAAAGAGAAGAAAAACAAGAAAGGGGAAATAAAAAGAGGAAAAACAAGAGAGGGGAAATAAAGAGAGGAAAAACAAGAGAGGGGAAATAAAGAGAGGGAAAACAAGAGAGGGGAAATAACGAGAGGAAAAACAAGAGAGGGGAAATAAAGAGAGGAAAAACAAGAGAAGGGAAATAAAGAGAGGAAAAACAAGAGAGGGGAAATAAAGAGAGGGAAAAAACAAGAGAGGGGAAATAACGAGAGGAAAAACAAGAGAGGGGAAATAACGAGAGGAAAAACAAGAGAGGGGAAATAAAGAGAGGAAAAACAAGAGAAGGGAAATAAAGAGAGGAAAAACAAGAGAGGGGAAATAACGAGAGGAAAAACAAGAGAGGGGAAATAAAGAGAGGAAAACAGAGAGGAGTGGGAAAGAGGGTAACAGTGAGAGGGAAATAACGAGAGGAAAATAAAAGAGAGGGAAATAAAGAAGAGGAAAAACAAAAGAGAGGGGAAGTGTGAGAGGAAATACAAGAGAGGAAATAAAAAGAGAGGAAAAACAAGAGAGGGAAATAATGAGAGGAAAAACAAAAGAGGTGGGGAAAAAGAAAAAGAGAAAGAAAATGAGAGGGGTAAGAGGAAAAACAAGAGAGGAAAGTAAAGGAGGAAAACAAGAGGAAGAAAGAGAAACAAGAGAGGGAAACAAGAGGAAAAACAAGAGAGGAAGTGAAAGAAACAAGAGAGGGGAAATAACGAGAGGAAAAACAAGAGAGGGGAAATAACGAGAGGAAAAACAAGAGAGGGGAAATAAAGAGAGGAAAAACAAGAGAGGGGAAGTAAAGAGAGGAAAAACAAGAGAGGGGAAATAAAGAGAGAGGAAAAACAAGAGAGGGGAAATAAAAAGAGAGGAAACAAGAGAGGGGAAATAACGAGAGGAAAACAAGAGAGGGGAAATAACGAGAGGAAAAACAAGAGAGGGGAAATAAAGAGAGGAAAACAAGAGGGGAAGTAAAGAGAGGAAAAACAAGAGAGGGGAAATAACGAGAGGAAAAACAAGAGAGGGGAAATAAAGAGAGGAAAAACAAGAGAGGGGAAATAAAGAGAGGAAAAACAAGAGAGGGGAAATAAAGAGAGGAAAAACAAGAGAGGGGAAATAAAGAGAGGAAAAACAAGAGAGGGGAAATAAAGAGAGGAAAAACAAGAGAGGGGAAATAAAGAGAGGAAAAACAAGAGAGGGGAAATAAAGAGAGGAAAAACAAGAGAGGGGAAGTAAAGAGAGGAAAAACAAGAGAGGGGAAATAAAGAGAGGAAAAACAAGAGAGGGGAAATAAAGAGAGGAAAAACAAGAGAGGGGAAGTAAAGAGAGGAAAAACAAGAGAGGGGAAATAAAGAGAGGAAAAACAAGAGAGGGGAAATAAAGAGAGGAAAAACAAGAGAGGGGAAGTAAAGAGAGGAAAAACAAGAGAGGGGAAATAAAGAGAGGAAAAACAAGAGAGGGGAAGTAAAGAGAGGAAAAACAAGAGAGGGGAAGTAAAGAGAGGAAAAACAAGAGAGGGGAAATAAAGAGAGGAAAAACAAGAGAGGGGAAGTAAAGAGAGGAAAAACAAGAGAGGGGAAATAAAGAGAGGAAAAACAAGAGAGGGGAAATAAAGAGAGGAAAAACAAGAGAGGGGAAGTAAAGAGAGGAAAAACAAGAGAGGGGAAATAAAGAGAGGAAAAACAAGAGAGGGGAAGTAAAGAGAGGAAAAACAAGAGAGGGGAAATAACGAGAGGAAAAACAAGAGAGGGGAAATAAAGAGAGGAAAAACAAGAGAGGGGAAATAAAGAGAGGAAAAACAAGAGAGGGGAAATAAAGAGAGGAAAAACAAGAGAGGGGAAGTAAAGAGAGGAAAAACAAGAGAGGGGAAGTAAAGAG
>BOPN01001178.1:217181-219681 GCA_017312705.2 Penaeus japonicus | reverse complement strand
GAAGCACCGAAGTGACATTTCCTGTTTGGTCCATTATTGAACGAACTTTGTTTTAATATAGTGAAAGGTGTGTATATTTTCCAATCGGTGTGTCGTAAGGCACATTGTCTTTCGTCCAATTTTTTAAAATATTTTTTTGGAAACAACGATTTTTTCGAAATCTCAGAAAAAGGCCGTTTTGCGTTGGTTCGAACGAGGAAAAAGTGATGGTTTTAACCCCTGCAACGGCGACCAAGTGATTTCATATTTGTTAGTTTGTTATATATATATATATGACTTACTACGGAGACGTGAGTTTAGTGTAGATATAAGTGTATTAATATATCTAAGTGTACTTCTATTATGCGTATGTGTAGGATATATATATATATATATATATATATATATATATATATATATATATATATATATATATATATATATATATATATATATATATATATATACGCATAATTATGTGTGTCGGTATACTGTTCATTGTGCTTTTATTTTCTCTATGTAAAGTAAATGACAAAGGATAATATATGATAAATTTTACGGCATAGTGACAATCGCAAAATTCTCTTCATCATTGAATGAATCGTGAAAATGAATTAAAATTTGGGATTTAGCCTTTAGTGAAACGTAGTGTTAATAAAAGTCACGTGTAATTGAATTGATGGTTTATATATATTTTTTTTTTGTATGATTGTGTCGTGTTATTTAATCTGATTATATTTGAAAATCTTTAAACGGGCCGGCCTTTTCACGTGTGTTTTATATAGATAGATAGATAGATTGATAAATAGATAGATAGATATAACTTTAATATAACTTTTGGGTTGTGTGGAAGATTTTAATACTTGTTATACGGGTATTATAAAGACATAAATTTTGATGAAATTAGCACAGTCCACAAATCAATTTTATTTCTCTGACTATCCGTATGTTGTTAGGTTCATTTTTGCTTGTATTGAAAAAGCGAATTTACATCTGACTTAATGGCTTTATATGATGGTTTATATACGTTTTATTATCATTGATATTCCCGAGTTCTGTTTAGTTATGTTTTCGAAGGAATAACGGTAAAGTATTGCAAATTTTTAAAGTGAGTTGTGTTATAAGAAGATAGCTTGTGGGAGAGTTATTTCATTAGTTATTGTTTGTGTGTTTGGATATATTGGAAAGAGAGATAGATAAATATAGGTATTACAGATGGGTAGATATATTCTTGTTGATTCAGTGCCTGTAAGAGTAAATACAAAGGTGACGTCATCCCAACATGAGACATAATTTCCAATTCTGTGAATATTTCATGTGATGACCGTCAGTGATTTGGATATGCCCGCATGCCTTTTATTTTTGCCTTTTTTTGTTCTTGCCTTTTGTCGTGGTAGGTCTGTTCTTGTAGTTTTTATGTGGATGCATTGTGATTTTATTTTATTTAGTGTATTCTATCTATCTCTTTTATCTATCTCTCTATCTCCTCTTCCCTCTCTCTCTCTATATCCCCTCTTCTCTCTCTCTCTCTCTCTCTCTCCCTCCCCTCCCTCCCTCTCTCCCTCACTCTCCTCCTCTCTCTCTCTGAGTCACGTGGTAAAATCTGACAGCAAGAGCAGACTCACAGGGGCGTCTTCTTGGCACATGGTCTTACTGGGACATTTCTTACGAGTTGTCTTCAGAAAGACTCACTCTCTCTCTGGCACTCCCGTTAAGACCAAAGGAAAGAGAGAGGTAGTCGGAATTCTCTTTAATATCCTCGTCATGGGCTTAACCTCAACATTCTATGGCGTCTAAGAAATCTTTCTATATTTCTGAATGATTTGCGTGACTTGGCTGTTCATCCGTCACTTGTGGGGGGCGTGGGGGAGGGAGGGGGGGGGGTGTTACTTGTATGTGTCTGTCTGTCTGATTGTCTGTTTGTCTGTCTGTCTGTACCGTTGAGCTTTGGGGCTGGGGATGTAACACGTATATAGAAGTTTTTTTTTTGAGTTGTGGCTTTTATCTTCCCCCTTTTTTATTTTATTTTTTATATGATGATGTCCTGTGTGCTGTATCATGATTACCTATTGCTGTATCCTGGTTTTCCTTATAATTTATTTTTTTCTTTTGTAATTCTTCTAGTTCGTGTGGATCTGGTAATCGCGTTTATTTAGGTGTATGTACGTGTTTATCTCTGTACGTGTCTGTGTGGACGCGTACACATGAACTGTTGGCGGGTTGAATGTTGAGTCGAGGTGGGGTAGGTAGGGTGGTAGGGTGGTGGGGAGGGGGAGGGGGGGGGGGGGGGGTGACCTCAGTGGCGGGAGAGTGAATGAATGAATGAGTGAATCCGTCACTCACTATCAGACTTCCACTACGAAGGATGTAGGTCTTGGGATAGGATTCATGGGTGGATTAGTCTGTCCTGTTCGCCAGTTCAGGGATTTCTTTCTAGTTTTTTTTTTTTTTTTTTTTTTCTTTTTTTTTTTTTCTAGGAAACCGTTTGGTAGTTTTTATGATCACTTTCTTTCCAGAGTAT
>BOPN01001178.1:207181-212181 GCA_017312705.2 Penaeus japonicus | reverse complement strand
GGGGGGGGGGCGCGAGACAGGCGTTCTTGGCACGGCAGGAATGCCAGAGCCAAATCGCACAAGACCTTGCGTCCTTTAACTCGTGGGGGAGAGAATTTCTCTCTCTCTCTCTCTCTCTCTCACTCTCTCTCTCTCTCTCTCTCTCTCTCTCTCTCTCTCTCTCTCTCTCTCTCTCTCTCTCTCTCTCTCTCTCTCTCTCTCTCTCTCTCTCTCTCTCTCTCTCTCTCTCTCTCTCTCTGTCTCTCTCTCTCTCTCTCTCTCTCTCTCTCTCTCTCTCTCTCTCTCTCTCTCTCTCTCTCTCTCTCTCTCTCTCTCTCTCTCTCTCTCTCTCTCTCTCTCTCTCTCTCTCTCTCGCTCGGTGACTCAACCTCCTCAGCATTTAATCTCTCTTCTCCATCAAAGGGCAAAGGAGATAGTGGGATAGAGACACGAAAGAGGGAATAAAGAATGAAGGAGGTGAGAGGGCAAAATAAAAAAGAAAGGGATTGGCGACCCGATCCGCATGCCACCCATAACACACACACACATGCACGCCGGCCGCCTCGCATTTTCTATGCACGCGATTTTGCGATTTTTCGTAGCGCGTCCCGTTTTCTTTTCTCTCGCTTTTTTCTCTGTTTTTCTGATTTTTTCGTTCTCTCTCTTTTTTTTTCTTTCTTGTTCTCTCTGTTCTCTAGCTCTTTCTATTTTTTTTGTCTTTTGTCTCTACATTCTCTCTCTCTCTCTCTCTCTCTCTCTTATTCCCTCATATATATAATACATATATACACATACACATCCATCCATACATACATACATGTACCCTTCCCTTCCTGTTCCGTTTCCCCTTTTTTTTAGGCCTTCCGTAAGAGGGAAGTGGGCTTATTAATATTTCTTCGTGAGACGCATTCATCTTCCGGCCGTCACCTCCTCGGGGCGTGTAAATCATCAGCATTCCACAGGACGAGTCTTTTAGCTTGACGGGCGTGGGCGGGCGGATGGGGAGGAGGGATGGGGGGCGGGGAGGGGGGTGGGGATGGGAGGCGGGGAGGGAGGGAGGCGGGGAGGGAGGGAGGGGAGGGGGGAGGAGGGACTGAAAGAAAAAAAGAGGAGGAGAAATAAAAGAGTATTTTGGCCTAATATGGCAGTTTGGTAGGAAAGGAAGGCAGGGAGAATCGAGTTTTTAATTCTCTCTCTGTCTATCTGTCTGTCTCTCTCTTTCTCTCTCTCTCTTTCTCTCTTGTTTTTGTTTTTATTTTGTCTTCGGAATGACCGGAGATTTAACATGTCGCGTGCCTTTCCTCAAACACCTTACTAATGACCCCCCTTTTTTTCTCTCCTCCTACAGAAGATGAAGTTGACGTGGTCTCCTGCAACGACCAGACCGAAGGCGCCTCCCCCCTCAGCGCCTCCGTCAGTAGCACCACCGCCTCTTCCTCCTCCTCCTCCTCCTCCTCCTCCTCCTCCTCCGCCAGCTCGGGTTCCACCTCGCCGAGATCCCAAGGTCCTTCCAAGCGCTCCGTGGACGTGAAGCGACAGCTGCAGTTGGCCATCCAGGAGGCCATGAAGAACCGCCACTGCCGCGCCGACGCCTCTTCGTATCCCGAGGGCGAGGAAGCCGCCACCGCCACCGCCGCCACAGCCACCACCGGCAGCAGATTCGTGTCCGTGAAGATCAAGACTCAGGGAAAACCCGCGGCGTATACGAAGCGCATGAGAGACTACCACTCGGAGGTGAGTACTTACTCGGGGGCTTCTTGGCGTGGCTTAGCTAAAGGATTGTTCTGTGTTTATCTCTTTTTTCTCTCTATCTCTCTCTATCTCTCTATTTCTATTTCTCTCTCTCTCTCTCTCTCTCTCTCTCTCTCTCTCTCTCTCTCTCTCTCTCTCTCTCTCTCTCTCTCTCTCTCTCTCTCTCTTTCTCTATCTCTCTCTCTTCTCTCTTTCTCTCTCTCTCTCTCTATCTATCTACCATTTTCTTATTTTCTATCTTTCTATCTACTCTCATTTTCTCTGTCTCTATCTATTTATCTATCTACCATTCTCTATCTATTTATCTACCATTTTCTATCTATCTATCTATTCTCACTCTCTCATTACCAATAATGTCCTTATTTCAATTGGCAATATCCCGTGGATCCTCCTGCTAGCGCAAGCGGATCCTCTCGCTCCCCCCCCTCTCCTCCAAGCAGTGCTAACCCTGGCTCTCCCTCCCTCCCCCCCCAGGTGATGAAGACCACCAAACACCGACGCAGGAACCGAGTGGAGTCGGACGAGGGGCGCCGCTCCGTTCACAACTCCCTCGAGAGACAGAGAAGAGTCGACCTGCGCAACGCCTTCGAGTACCTCCGCCTGCTCGTACCTGAAACCAAGATCCTGGAGAAGGCGCCGAAGGTACAGATCCTCAAGAAGGCTGCCGTCTATTGCAAACAGCTCCAGCACACCGAAGAGCGACTCCTGAGAGAGAAGGAGAAGTTGAAAAAACAAATGCAATATCTGCAACAGAGGAAATCTTCGCACAGCAGCTGAGGCAGGCGTGTTTTTGCCTTCTCCTCCTGTACAGTTAGTTATAAGGTTATTACGCGGATAAATTGTAAATACTGATCAAGGGAGCATTTTAAATTTACAGTTTACAATTTTTATATAAACAGCCTTTATTGTATATGTGTGATAATTTGAGTGCCTATCATTTTTTTCTAGTGTTGCACTTGAGTAAGAGTAAGTTCCTCTTTGACTTTAAGGACGTCACGCTTTTTGAGTGGCTCAGCATGTTTCTTTTTATATATTATATATAATCGACGGTGATTACTATGATACTTTAGGAGAGAGAGAAGAATGAGTGTAGAGTGTACAATACCACAACAAAAGGGAAGATAAAGACGTTTTGTTTGTACATGCTTCCAGGACAAGTTTTTTGTTTATTTATTTATTTATTTATTCTTTTAGTGTGTGTATGAGGCCTTTTTTTTTTTTTTTTTTTTTTTTTTAAACAAAGGGGGGAAATTCCTATGGCTTTTGTTATCGTCTTTTTTTTATTATTTGTTTGTTTGTTTGTTTGTGTGTGCATGAGTGAAATTTGCAGTTCCCAGAGACCTGACTCTTAATTAAGGAAATAGATTACTTACCTTTTTTTTTATTTATTATTTTTATTTTTTTTAATTGCTAATTCAGGTTCGATACCAAAGTATATATGCGACTTACACCATCTGATATGTATCCAAGAATTTCACGTTACGAGGAAGAAAAAAAAAAGAAAAAAAAAAGGAGAGAGAGACGATAAGTTTTAAATTCTGTGAATCCAACTTGCTTCTCTCTCCCTCTTTTTTTTTTGGATTTAAATTATTATTAATGATAATTATTATTAGAATTTCTTTAAACTTAAGCTGAACGTGAATCCGATGTGATATAGACCGAAAAGTTGTGTATGTGTATGTAAGTCTGAACCTATAGGGGTAATATAAAAGATTTGATTAAGAACTCCAATTAAATTTAAAAAAAACATTTAGAAGCTTAAAAAAAAAAAATTAAGATGAGAAAGAAACTGCTTAGTGTAACTATTAGATCTCTCTTTTTCTTTTTTTTTTTCTTTCTTTTTTTTTTTTTTTTTTTTTGTGACTTGAAATTTGTGTATGTGTAAACAAAGGTATAAATATAGTGTAATGGTGTAGATGAAGAGAAAAATAATTGGTCCTATCTAGGTTTAAGACAAGAAGGCTGCTCACACCCCCCCTCGCCTCTTCCTCCTCCTCCTCTCTCCTCCTCCTCCTCCTCTTCCTCTTTCATCTCCTCTCTCCCCCTCTTTCATCTCCTCTTCCTCCTCCTCCTCCCTTTCCCCCCCTACCCCCCCAATCGAGTGCCTGTTGGTATGATTCTCAAGAAAACACCCTAAGGCAGACACGGAAAAGACATTTTTCAACAAAACTTGTAAAAAAAAAACACGAATTAGCCGTAGATGTAGTTAGTCTGCATGTAATAATTATATTGAACCTTATGATGAAACTCAATAAGGTTCGTTATTGGTCTTAGTCGTAAGAATAATTCGTGAAGCAAAACAAAAAAAACAAAGCAACAACAACAACAAAAGAAGGGAAATGCAAGGAGACACCATATTGCTCTCAAAAAAAATTAGATTTATAAATCACCCTGTGAGATGACCACACAAAGGGGTTCATATCGCCAGACACCAAACTGCTCGTAGTGGGTTCAAAAATTTTTGGATTTGTATTTGTCTAGTTTGTAATGATAGAAAACAGATATATCATGGTTCGTGATCGTTTTGGCATTTTTTTCAAATTATGGGACAATACAAAACAAAATTGAATCGTAGTTTAAAACAAGAAAAAAACACACGAGTAAGGAATCTTTCGTTTGCTTCTTTTGTTATAAAAGAAAACGAAATACGAGGCAAAGGAGAGAAAGAGAGAGAAAGGGAGGAGAGAGAAGGGTTGATGGAGAGATATACCCTCCCTCCTCCCCCCCTTCCCTCCCTCCCTCCCTCTCTCTCTCTGCCTCCCCCTATTAACCCCCTCTCTAAGGAAAACGTCTTCAAAGGGTTCTCAAGATGCTCAATATTTTTGTTTGTTTGTTTGTTTGGCCAATTCCTAATCTGAGACAGTTCTTTCGTAAGCTGTAGTTAACCCCCATCTTATAATTGCTCAGTTTTGTACTTAAAAAAAAAGGTTAATGATGATTAAGAATGTTTAAATAATGATAAAAAAAATGTAAAAAAAAAAGATGAAGAAATTAGTAGACGGACAAGTAAGTATATGCCAATAGTAGGAAGCGAATTTCAAAATCAAAATTTTAAAAAATTAAGCATTGAAAAGTTCATGTGTATTTCAAATGCAACTTGCTTTTTATTGTTTGATTACACTTTTATTATTATTATCATTATTATTTTTTTTTCTGGTAACGTCACATCTATTTTTTTTTCTCATACAAATACCTCATTGTTAAGACGCAATAACCACTTGCATAGGTCCCTTTTTTATAATCTAAGTTCTATAAGCCTATATATTTGT
>BOPN01001178.1:192181-199681 GCA_017312705.2 Penaeus japonicus | reverse complement strand
TGTATTAGGACTGTTTTAAAATCCACTGGAAAACGGGGACTGTGTGAGTCCATCTGTTTTTATGGTCTGGTCCTGCCTTGAGGTGCTCTGTTAAGGTAAAAATACATATATTCTAGTCCAGTAATTTGAACGTGGGAGAGAGGAGAGTGTATGCATATTTGCTTACATATATGTCTATACACACTTGTATATATATATATATATATATATATATATATATATATATATATATATATATATATATATATATATATATATATATATATATATATATATATATATATATATATATATATATATGCATACACACACACACACACACACACACACACATATCTATCTATCTATCTATACATATACCTGTGTGTGGGTGGGTGGGGGGGGGGTATGTTCGTAAAATAGCGTATAGTGTGTTTGTCTCTATGTTCATACGTACTTGTGAGTTAGATTTGTGATACACCAAATAGATCCTGTAAACTCCTTGCAAGGCACAAGACTTTTCCCGAATGTCTCTGCGGGGAATACCCGGGACTCTCCCCCCCCCCTCCCCCGATATAAGTTTGTGCATAATGATGTGATGCAATGTCTTAAAATATCTATTATTGCGTTCCCATTTTAAGTGATATTTTGCTTAATTTGAAGTATTGTAATATTTTTTTTTTTAAGAATCGTGATAAAGCCATGCTATAAACAAAAGGAATCTGGCTTATGCATTAATTAAAAAACATAACCGGTAGCGAACACAAATATGTATATTGTGTATATATATTTTTTTTCTTCTTCTTTTCTTTTCTATTTTTCTTTCTTTTTTATTTTCTTTTCTTCCTTTTTTTTCTATTTTTTTCTTTTCTTTCTTTTTTTCTTTCTTTTCTCCTTTCTTTCTTTCTATTTTTTTCCTTTTTTTCTTTTCATTTCATTTCTTTTCTTCTTCTTTCTTTCTTTCTTTTCTCCTTTCTTTCTTTCTTTCTATTTTTTCCTTTTTTTTTCTTTTCATTTCTTTTCTTCTTCTTTCTTTCTTTCTTTTCTCCTTTCTTTCTTTCTTTCTTTCTATTTTTTCCTTATTTTCTTTTCATTTCTTTTCTTTTCTTTCTTTTTTCTTCCTTTCTTTCTATTTTTTCCTGTTTTTCTTTTCATTTCTTTTCGTTTCTTCTTTCTTTCTTTCTTTTCTCCTTTCGTTCTTTCTTTCTATTTTCTCCTTTTTTTCTTTTCATTTCTTTTCTTCTTCTTTCTTTCTTTCTTTCTTTTTTTAATTATTTATCCTCCCGGCCAGAATCCGCGACTCTCTTTCCAAAATGGCCGACAAACTTGAGTCCGGCAACAGCGCCTCCGAATCGCTGCCTCAAAGCGAAACCAAACCACACTTCTGGATTGAAACAGAGAAACGAGAAGACGCAGACGAGGCAGAAATAGAAAGAATAACGGAAGGAACGAGAGAAGAGAACGAAGAAGATGATGAAGATGAAGGGAAAACCATCGAATGCGATTTGTCAATATCGCAACCGCGCGGGAATCGGATGATTACGAAGGAATTTACGATCAATTTGCCGAAGTTCGGGCCAAGTCAAGAATCCTTGGTTTCGGACGCATCCAACGGCTCTGGTGAGAAAGGAAGTTTAACGGAAATTACTGTTTATATTTACCGTTTTTACAATAATTGTTGTGAATATGAAAAAGTTATCATTATCATTATTTTCCTCGATGTTATTCAGAATATTGATAGTATCACTATTATCTTAATTGTCATTGTCATTATTATTATTACTATTACTGTTATTATCATTATTACCATCATTAGTAGTATCATTATCCCTATTATTATCTTTGTTATTATTATGATTATCATTATTATTATCGTTATCATCATAATTATTAGCATTGTTACTATTATTATCGTTATTACTATCTGTATTTTCATTATAATTATCAGTAGTATCATTATTATTATTGTCCACCTATCTACCTACCTGTCTATCTATTTATCTACTTATCTGTCTGTTTATCTACCTACATATCTATCTATTTATCTGTTCATTTACCTACCTATCTATCTATTCTTTCTGTCTTTCATTTTCGTCTTCCTCTTTATGGAATTCCTCTTTATTCTGGTTTTGCTCTCCTTCCCCTCTTTCTCTTTATCACTTCCTTGTGTTCTTACTCCCCTTCTATCTCCTCCTTCTCCTCCTTCTTTCTAATTTCTATTTACTTTCCCTTCTCTATTTTCCTTCCTCATTTCTTACTCTTCTTGGACCCCCCTCACCCCCCCCCTCTTCCTTTATTTCCCTCTTTTTCACCCTTCTTCTACCCTTCTTTATCCCCTCCCCTCTTCTCTCCCCTTCTTTCCTTCCTTCTTTCTTACCCTTCTTCCGATTCCTTCTCACTCTTCTTTTCTTCCTCCCTTCTTAACCTTCTTTCTCAATCCCTATTTATCTCCGTCTCCTTCTGTACTTACCCTCCCCCTAATCCCTCTTTAACTCCCCTCTGTCTTCTCTCTCCCCCCCCCCCCATCCCCCTTAGCCTCCGTCAGCACATCCGGGAACTCCTGTCTCGAGGCCGAAATCTCTTACTCCTCCTCCTCCTCGACGACGACCTCCTCCTCCTCGACCGCCTCCTCCTCGACGGCGAGCGACGAGGAGAACTACGAGGCCCACATGTCTTCCGACTCGGCCCACGAATTCCAAGGTATAGTGAGGACCCTTCAGCACTACCGTCCTCGTATATCTCGCCGTCGTCGCCGCCGTCGTCGTCGCCTTCGTCGTCATCAGCAATCCTCGTCCTCCACGTCCTCCTCCTCTTCTTCCTCTTCTTTTTCTTTTTCTTCTTATTCCTCCGTCAGCAGCGACTCGGACTGTTCTTGTGTCTCGTGTGCCTCCTCGGTGGCTGGGGCGACCAAGACCTTCTTCGGCAAGGAAGTCGGACCACCCGGGGGCGAGGCGAGTGTGTGGCGTCGAGCTGTCATCTGGCTTGAGGGCATCAAATACCTGTGAGTGGTACTGGCTTAAGAGAATTAAATAGCTTGTAAGTGGTACTGGCTTGAAGGCTTCTAATACCTGTGAGTGGTACTGGCTTGAGGGCATCAAATACCTGTGAGTGGTACTGGCTTAAGAGAATTAAATAGCTTGTAAGTGGTACTGGCTTGAGGGCATCAAATACCTGTGAGTGGTACTGGCTTGAGGGCATCAAATACCTGTGAATGGTACTGGCTTGAGGGCATCAAATACCTGTGAGTGGTACTGGCTTTAGGCCATCAAATACCTGGCTTGAGGGCTTCTAATACCTGTTGGTAGTACTGGCTTAAGATAATTAAATAGCTTGTAAGTGGTACTGGCTTGAGGGCTTCTAATACCTGTGAGTGGTACTGGCTTGGGGGCATCAAATACCTGTGAGTGGTACTGGCTTGAGGGCAACAAATACCTGGCTTGAGGGCATCAAATACCTGTGAGTGGTACTGGCTTGAGAGCATCAAATACCTGTGAGTGGTACTGGCTTGAGAGCATAAAATACTTTGTAAGTGATACTGGCTTGAGGATGTTAGATATCTTTAAGTGGTACTGGATTCAGAACATTAAATTCATGTGAGTGGTACTGGGTCGAGGGCATTAAATGGCTGTAAGTGGTACTCGCTTGAGAGAATTAAATACCTTGCGAGTGGTACTGGTTTGAGGGCATTAAACACCTGTACCACAGAGTACCAACTATGAGAATTAAATTTCAGGGAGTGGTACTGACTTCAGAGTAATAACTATCTTTGAACGGTACTGATTTGAGGCCATTAAATGGCTCTACCACAGACTACCAGCTATGAGTGTTACTGTTATGAGTGGTAATTGTTTTTTTCAATGAAGGAGGAAGGGGGAAGGTCAAAAGGTGAAAGAGAGTTTATATATATATATATATGTATATATATATATATATATATATATATATATATATATATATATATACATATATATATATATAAACACACACACACCTCCGTCTACTATGGCAACTCAACCTTCTTTCAACATCCCACACATATCCAACTCAATTACTCAACCTTCTCCTTTCAACACCCTACTCGCATCTCCCACAATTCCTCAACCTTCCTCTTTCTCGGGAATAATCCCATTCATAACTTTTAATTAATGAATGAAACACCTTCCTATCAGGTGGGGTATCTTCATCTATGGGATGCTTGTTCTCTCCGTCGTATTTTTTGCTGTGTCCATGTGGATGTCCCAACGAGTGAAGGAAGGAGAAAACCATATGCTCAGCTGGAGGTGAGTAGATTGTGAGTTTGTGAGTTTGTGAGTCAGTGAGTGAGAGTTGAGGTGGAGAAATTGGGGAGGTGTTAGTGAGAGAGAGGGAGAGAGAGATAGATAGATAGAGAGAGAGAGAGAGAGATTGAGATATATATATATATATATATATATATATATATATATAGAGAGAGAGAGAGAGAGAGAGAGAGAGAGTAAGGTGGAGAAAAGGTGAGGTGTGAGTCAGAGAAAGGTGGGGAAAGGAGAGAGAGAGAGAGAGAGAGAGAGAGAGAGAGAGAGAGAGAGAGAGAGAGAGAGAGAGAGAGAGAGAGAGAGAGAGAGAGAGAGAGAGAGAGAGAGAGAGAGAGAGAGAGAGAGTAAGGTGGAGAAAAGGTGAGGTGTGAGTCAGAGAAAGGTGGGGAAAGGAGAGAGAGAGAGAGAGAGAGAGAGAGAGAGAGAGAGAGAGAGAGAGAGAGAGAGAGAGAGAGAGAGAGAGAGAGAGAGAGAGAGAGAGAGAGACAGAGACAGAGACAGACAGACAGAACAGACAGACAGACAAACAGATTACCAGATACTTTACTGGAGGTGAGTGGGATATGAATATGAAAATAAATGAGTGAGGGAGAGAGTGGTGGAAAAGAAGGAAAGATTACCAGATACTTTACTGGAGGTGAGTGGGATATGAATATGAAAATAAATGAGTGAGGGAGAGAGTGGTGGAAAAGAAGGAAAGATTACCAGATACTTTACTGGAGGTGAGTGGGATATGAATATGAAAATAAATGAGTGAGGGAGAGAGTGGTGGAAAAGAAGGAAAGATTACCAGATACTTTACTGGAGGTGAGTGGGATATGAATATGAAAATAAATGAGTGAGGGAGAGAGTGGTGGAAAAGAAGGAAAGATGTGAGTGAGAGAAAGCAGGGGAAAGGGGTGATAAAAACGAGAGAAAGGTGGAGAAATGAGTTATGAGAGTGAGAAAAAGTAGGAAAAGGATATAAGGGCGAGAGAAGTAGGAGAAAAGAGAGAGAGAGAGAGAGAGAGAGAGAGAGAGAGAGAGAGAGAGAGAGAGAAGAGAGAGAGAGAGAATGAGAGAGAGAGAATGAGAGAGAGAGAGAGAGAGAAAGAAGAGAGAGAGGTAATGAGAGAGAGAGAGAGAGAAAGAAGAGAGAGAGAGAGAGAGAGAGAAAGAAGAGATAGAGAGAGAGAAGGGGAGAAAAAGAGAGAAAATGAGAGAGAGCGAGAAAAAAAGAAAAAGAAAGAGAGAGTGAAAAAGACAGAGCGACAACACAAGACAGACAAACAAACAAAGTAAGAAAAAAAAACAAAGAAAAAAAGTAAAAGAATTAAAAATATTTATATATACACGCATTGCACATACACCCACACGTATCCAAACCAAAGCCTATGCAAGCTGACATCCACGTCATTGAAGTAAATAACTTTTTTTTTTCTTCCTCTCTCCTCAGCATACCTTTCATGGTACTTACGCTACTGGCGGTGATCGTGTGGCAAGGAACATGGCATACGCTGATCTATCTCGGTTATGGCGATGTAAGTATGGGGTGATGGAGGAGGAGAAGGAGGAGGATGGGGGGAAGGAGGATGTGGGGGAAAGGAGGGAGGGGGATGGGAAGAGGGGGAAGGAGGAGGGATGGGGAGGAGGAGGGAGGAGATGGGGTAGGGGGAAAGGAGGATAGGGAGGGGGGGAAGGAGGAGTGAAAGGGGGAGGAGGGAGGAGGGAAGGAGGGAGATGGGGGAGGGGGGAGGGGGATGGAGAGGGGGGGAGGGGGAAAGGAGGATGGGGTGGGTGGAGATGTGGGAGAAGGAGGGAAAATGGGGGAGGGGGAAGGAGGATGGGAGTAGGGTGAAGGAGGATGGGAGTGGGAGGGGGAAGGAGGATGGGAAGAGGGGGGAGGAGGGGAGATGGGGGGGCGATGTAAGTATGAGGTGATGGAGGAGGGGGGAGGAGGAGGAGGGGTAGGAGGGAAGGAGATGGGGGATGGGGAAGAGGGGGGGGAGGGGGAAGGAGGATAGGGAGGAGGAGGGAAGGAAGGGGGAGGGGGAGAAGGAGGGGAGAGGGGTGGGGGGAAAGAGGGAAGGAGATGTGGGAGGAGGGGGGAGGAGGGAAGGAGGAGAGGGGGAGGAGGATAGGGAGGAGGGGGAAGGAGGAGGATGGGGAGGAAGAAGGAAGGATTAGGAGGAAAGGAAGGGAGAACGGGAAGAGGAGCCAAGGAAGGGGGAGGGGGAAGGAGGGAAAGGGAGGAGGAGGAGGAGGGAAGGAGATGGGGAAGGTTGAAGAGAAGGGAAGGAGGAGGATGGGGAAGGTTGAGGAGGAAGGGGTAGGAGAGTAGAAGAAAAAGAAGATGAAAAGGACGAAGAAGAAGAAGAAAAGGAATGAAATTTGTAAAGAAAATGAGAAAGAAAAAGATAAATAAAAAAGAGAAGAAAGAAGTAACAAAGTGAAAAGGAAAACAAACAAACAAAAACAAGAACACAGGATAGGATAAGAAGAGAGAATTGAGAAAAAAGAAAAGAAAATGAATGAAAAAGAAATGTTGATGATGATCAATAGAATTGTCTAACTTGGTTTATTCATTTATTCATTATCATTATCACTGTATTATTCACCATCACTTTTATGATTGTTATCATTATACTTATTATCATTCTGATACTAGCATTATCGTTTTTGTGATTGTTATTATCATTGTTATTATTATCATCATCATTCTGATTATCCTTACGTACATTATTATTGTCTTCATTATTTTATCATATTATTATTATCTTTATCATTATTTGGATCATAATCTGAATTTTGGAGAAAAAAAATATATTGAATATATTTTGAATACCCATCGCATTCCTATTTTTGTCTATCTATCATTTTGATTAATAGATTTTTGGTTCAAATTTCAGGTAAAAAAATTGTTAAATTGTTCACTTGTTCAATCGTGTTCTTCTCCTGTTCACTTGTCCACTTTTACTCTCTCTCTCACTCTCTTGTTCACTTTTTCAATCTTGTTCTCTCCTGTTTATTTGTTCACTTTCTTTCGCACTCTTGTTCGTGTGTTCACTTTCACTCTCTTTCACACTTTTGTTCATTTGTTCACTTTCACATTCTCTCACACTTTTGTTCATGTGTTCACTTTCTCTCTCTCTCGCACTCCTGTTCATGTGTTCACTTTCACTCTCTCTCACACTTTTGTTCATGTGTTCACTTGGTCACTCCTGTTCTTCTCTCCTGTTCATGTGTTCAC
>BOPN01001178.1:177181-184681 GCA_017312705.2 Penaeus japonicus | reverse complement strand
AAATCATGTATCAATAAAGAGTGACATTCATAGTATAAAATATCTTTTATTGAACAGTATTGGTTTCAGTAGCCATCACAATATGATACACAGTCCTTCACTATTCATAACTGTTGATTCAGGTTACCTTCCATTTCAGAGTCTTGAGCTGCAAGGACCTCAAGCCACACAGGATGGGGGAGGGAGTGGAGCCGATATATGTGGACCTTGCCTCGGAGAGTGATGATCCGCACGTCACCATCATCGAAAGCCTCTGCCTACGATGCCAAGAAATGGTGAGTCGTCTTTGTCGTCTGGCAAATGCCCAGTGTCCCTAGAGTTGGAAAACACTGTATGACCTGTAGTTGCAAAAGCAGTTATCATAACAGACACTAATCACTGATAACACCCATTGTGATGCACATAAGTAGATAATAGAAAAATAAATACATTAATTAAAAAAAAGAAAAAAAGCAATGACAAGATATCAAGTCCCCGGCGACAAGTACCGGGTCAAATGACAGGGATGGCTTTCAATCACCTCAGTTACTCACAACCTAATTCCAACCGGACGTGATATTAGCAGTTCATTTATGATAAACTCTCTTCTTTGAAGTGTCTCCAAAACTTAGACTCAGAGCATCAGTGATGTCACTTTTCTCCCATCCCAGTTTCATAAGGAATTTCAAATTCCTCTGAATTCATACTTTCATTGTATTATTATTGTTTTATTACCATATTATTTTTGTTTTAGTATTAATTGATGACAAGCTTTCCATCATTTCCATAAATATCATATTGCCCTCATATCATTACTATATTATCATAGTGGGATTATCATTATCATTACCATTACCATTAGTATTACTGTTATCAATATCTTACCATTCTTAGTCTATTTACACCTCACACATGACATCCTCAGGGAACCACCCGCCTGCTGATGACCCGAATCCCGCACTTCCGCGAGGTGATCCTGACCTCTTTCGACTGCTCCCACTGCGGCCACCACAACACTGGCTTCCAACCGGGCCGGGTGCAAGAGTTGGGAGTGCGCTACGAGCTGGCCATCAAGGAGCAGCGGGACCTGAGTCGACAGATCGTTAAGTCGGACCATGCGATCTTCAGCATCCCTGAGGTGGAGCTGGAGATCCCAGGAGATGGCGAGAAAGGAGGTGAGGATGGGGGTAAGGGGGAGGAGGTGGGGAAGGAGGTGAGGAGGTGGGTAAGGAGATGAGGATGGGGGTAAGGGGGAGGAGGAAGGGAGGAGGTGAGGATGAGGGTTAGGGTGAGGAGGTGAGGATAGGGGAGGGAGTGTAAGGTTGTAGGTATGGGAGTGAATGGATAGAAAGGGAAGTGTGTGGTGAGAAAGGGGGAAGAAGGGAGGATGACAAGGGAAGGAAGAAGGGAGGATGATGAGGGAAGGAAGAAGGGAGGATGACGAGGGAAGGGGAAGAAGGGAGGATGAAGAGGTGTTATCAAAATTTATCAGTGTAGCATAGATTACTCACAGGTATTCAAAAAGAGTTAATCTGTAATTTGTATGATGCATACAGAAATAGAATGTGTTTGTACATATTATTGATGAAAATATTTTGAAATTATTAGTAACCCATCCATTTCATGGTTTGGGATAACTCCTTTTGTTGAAATTGCAAACCATTAGTCCTTCAGCTGTGTAAATAGGGCATATCAAATGCTAATTAATATCACAGTGTTATAATACCATATAGAGACTCGTATATCGTCCATAAGTCTAGAAAATAACAGAAAAAAACACTGAACATCATAAGATGCCCACCCTAGGCCGTGTATTTTAAGGTGTGGCCCGTCCAAGAAGTGTCAAGAGGAAAATAGGAGAGCCACTAAGTCATGCAAGGTTTAAGTCATTGTAAATATATACATAATTTCTAAAACAATTGCTTTCCAGAGGTGACCACAGTGGAAGGGATCATCCGTCGCACAATTGAAGGACTCAACCAGGACCAGTCGGCAAGAAGGCTGATTAATGCTGAAGTTGCAGAACAGATTGAGATCTTTATGGACAAGCTAACTTCCCTCCTGTCACTTGAGGAGCCTTTCACGATAGTTGTAAGTGTCTTTTTATTGTGTGTGTGTGTATGTATCTCTGTATGTTTGTCTGTCTGTGTACCCTGTCTCTTTTCCTCTTCACTTTCTGTTTCTATTTCACTCTCTTTTTCCAACTCTTAAGCTATTTCTCCCACTCACTTATTCACGCTCTCTTTCTTTCACTCTGTCATGCGCAAAAACACTTTCTTTCACATTCTTTTTTCTGGTGCTCCTTTTTCTTTCCCTCTTCATATTCTATTTTTTGTTACTTCAATATTTTTTGTATAAGCTCTCTTTTGGCTCATAAAGTTTATTTCACCTCTAGGTTTCTTTCTTTTTCTTTTTCTTTTAATCTTCCTTCTTGTAATTTGTATACAATGAAATGTGATCTTTTGGGTTAATTCAGTTCTTTCTAGGTGTTACCTGCCCGTAGCACCTAGATGTTTGTGCAGACTGCATTGTCATTCCTATGGGGAACACTCTAAAGCTCTTAGAACTCTCTCAGGTGTTGTATTTCATGCGATGAGTTGAGCACTCTATTAGCATTTTTTTTTTTCATTTTTCTGTTTTACCATATTTTGAGGTCTCTATGAGCCATTTGACAAGCTAATAATGTCAGTGTGATATATTGGTATTTGTTTTATTGATTCTATATTATTCCTCTATGACAATTACATTCTGTATAAAGGCAGTAATGGGGTTTTATGGCTTTTGTCAAAGTTTTGTAATTCTTATTTTTATGAAAACCATTTTTTTTTTCTTGATCATTTACACTATGAACAATAGAGGAAGACCCAGACTAGAATTTCTTGAGAATGTGTTGTTGCTCAAACAAAGATGCTCTCGACTCATTTGTACATAGTTCAGAGCCCCTTTATCATATCATGGTCGTAGCAGGTCTTGGGAATGGAGCTGTCCTTTTGTAGTAACCCCTTCCAGTGGGAGTACACTGGCTGGAGAGCCCAAAGCAATGGAATGTTTATAATTAGGATTATTGTTATCATTATCTGCTAGTGATATATGCACTTTGAGCAAAAAAGTACAATCTGCTTGTCACTCCTTGCATGGCATAGGTGTCTTGCCATTTGTTGCTAAGGCCATTTAAATCATGGCAGGACGCACATGCCACCTGGAGAAATGACCACTGATGCCATGGTATGTACTTTTTACCACCCAGAGTTAATGGGTTAAGAGTGAGTCAAGAAGGGTATTTACATATATCTGATTTATCTAGAGGAGTAATTTATTGACCAGAATAGAAAGAGGATCTCAACAGCTTGAGGGGAAATGTTGAACACTTCACAAACATGATAATAATGATTACATTAGTAATAGTGATGACAATAATGATGATTACATGACCTGACACCAACTCAACCTCTGGCAGGTGGATGACACCACAGGCAATAGCTTCGTTGAGAACCCCTTCGCCCCCAAGCCAGACCCGCAGTTACAGAAGAAGAATTACAGAAGAACGCCTGAGCAGAACATGGCTCTTGGGCTACAAGAAGTGGAACCAGAGCTGACAGCCGTCCAGGAGGCAGAGGAGGAGGAGGCAGAGGGGGAGGGGGAGGTTAAGGAAGAGGGAAAGGGAGTGGAAGGAGCTGAGGAGGAGGAGAAGGAAGACATCAAGAATGAGGTGTTGAGCTTTTCGACACTGTGTGATCGGTGTTCCAAGCCTGTCGAGACCAAGATGAAAGTCACACAGATTCCATACTTTCAGGTAAAATTTGATGACAACCTATGTGAATTATTGTATTATATTTATATCTGTTTATTTATTTATTTTTTTAGATCTATATCAACACTATTGTTATTAATGTTACTGAAAACCCTATGCCTATGGCAAGGAATAGTTTTTTGCAATGGTATTATTATGATAGGTGATAAGGTTGTGACATTTAAACTAAAAATTCATGGTTGAGACATAGTTCAGATTACTTTTGTTTGCACATCAAAAAGTGTTACTAGATACTTCTGTGTATACGGAAGTAAAAATGTGTTGTAATGACCTAAAAGAAAGCTAGTACTAGTATTAAAAAAGCAGAGAGGTCTAGATTTTTTCTTCTTTTTGTCAATAACTTTTTTCTGTTTTATGTTATTTCACCTCTTGCAGACAGCTGGCAACATGTCAATGCCATGAGCATTTTTTACCATATGTGATGTGTGTAAGGTCCCACTACTTGTTTAGCTATATTGCCAAGTGGCACAAACAGTGAGAAGGAGTAGAATTGTATATAATAATGAATAATTTTTCTTTTCTTTATTCCATTAAAGAAAAACTTTGTGTCAGTTAAATAGGACCATATGCAAAGGCTTAATTGCTTGCTTGCTTGTTCTCAAAGTATGCATTCTCATGGCAGAAAAGAACACTGTACACAATAAAAGTGTTACTTTCATTTTATTAACCCTTTGCATACGGATGTCATGACGTACATTTCCACACCAATTACGCCTAAGAGACGGGTGTCTATGCGTACATGACGCGACATCGGGATCTGCTCACAGTTGAAGCGTGCACACAGTCATGAAGTATTATGGCTGTAATGGTGCTTGCTCTAGAGCTACAGGGTTCCAAAGTCAGCCTAAACCCACATTTTATAATGGATTCATGGAAAAATATCGTTTGAAAATTTTGCCCTTAAATCTAATCTGCCCTCATAGTATACATTCTCATGAATCCTCTAAGTGCACATTCTCATTAACCCTCAAAGTTTGCATTTTGTACAATTCTCATTCTCTCTCCCACCCCAGGAGGTGATCATCATGGCCACCCACTGCGAGAGCTGTGGAAACCGCACCAACGAGGTCAAGAGCGGCAGCGGCATCAACGAAAAAGGCAAGAAGATCAGCCTGAAGATCACCGACCCGACGGACATGGCACGCGACGTGCTCAAGAGCGAGACGTGCACCGTGGAGATCCCTGAGTTTGATCTCTATATCGGCAGTGGGATCCTTGGTGGGAAGTGAGTTGTCGTCACATTTGGTTGGATGCTTGGTCTTCTTTGTTCTTTATTCCTCCTCTGTCTCTAAGTTCTCCCTGTGTTATTTGTTTTTTTTTCTCCTTTTTTTCCTCCTCCTCCTCCTCCTCTTCCTCCTTTTCCTGCTCCTGCTCCTCCTCCTCCTCCTCCTCTTCCTCTTCCTCTTCCATCTTTTCCTCCTTCTCCTTCTCCTTATTTTTCTCCTTTTCCTTTGTATAAATGGGTAGGTGTAGATGTTTGTAATTATTTCTTTGTATTGTTGTTATTATTTTTATTTTATGTTGTTAAGTCCATTGATACTGGACATGCACTGTCCACTTTGGCTATTTTATCTTTTTACAGATAGATGGTTCCACAAGTGTTTAGTCACCAAGGACTCAGTTAGTCTTACCTGACCTCACCTATTTACCTCATTCCTTGAATTATTATGCTACTATAATTATTACTTTCTCAACAAAACTTCTCCTCGGAAGGTTCACCACCCTAGAGGGGCTGCTGACAGACATCCGCGAGGACCTCAAGAGCAACCCCTTCCTCTCGGGAGACTCCTCTCAGAGCGACCGCAGGGCTGTTATGGAGAAGCTAACTGACGACTTGACTGAGGTAAGGGAATGGGTGGCTGTGGAGAGACATGGGTGATGGTGAGCGAATGGAAGGGGTGAGACTTTGTCGGTGATTAACCCTGAAAGGATGTGCTTACTGAATTTAGTCCTGCTTAGGGTAAGATGTGGATAATGTGGATGATTTTTTTCTATTGATTTTTAGTATTTTAAGTGACTAATCTATGTTGCTGTTTTTCTCAGGTCATAAACGGAGAGCTTCAGGTAACAATCACCATGGATGACCCGGCAGGCAACAGCTACCTCCAGAATGTTTATGCCCCCGATGATGACCCCGAGATGACGATAGAGGAATACGAACGCACTTTTGACCAGAACGAGAGCCTAGGACTGAATGACATGAAGACGGAGAATTACGAAGAGGATACGGTGGAATCCAAGGCAGTGGTGGCATGATTGTCAATCCCAGTCTAGCTTCGTTTACCGTCATCGTTGTATTTATAGTGTTGTTATTATGATTGTCGGTGAGGATGGTTATGTGGAGGTATTTGAGAAGTGAGTGCATTTTTTTTTTTTGGGGGGGGGGGGCACCTGGTTGTTTGTAATGTGGGTGTTTTTTTTTTTTAAGTATGATTTTTTATTAGAAAGAGAGAGAGATGACCAAAGAAAATAAATGTCAAATATCTTTCATTACTCATTTGAATTATTAATGTAATGGAGTAAGTCAAGCAGATTTGAATCCGTTGGCAAAATAGAACCTGATGATGACGCATCACTGTGGAATTCTTTACGACGAATACTTGTTCTTCTGGAATATACTTATGGGCCGGACTTGTAACTGATGTTCTTGGCTTACTTAGTGTAGCATTAACTCGCATTCCAGACCTAGTCGCATATACATTACTGTATAGGGCCAGATTTCAAATTCAGTTGTGAAAGAGTTTACACATACATGTTTGATTTGGAAAAAATAGGATGTGATGAAGTAGCAAATACTAAGATTAACAAAAAAAGAAAAATATATATATATGTAATACCTGTTTGTCAAAGAAAGTTCTCTGTCTGCTGATTATGACTATCTTCTGTAACTTTTATACAAGTATTTAACCTCTCATACTTCACTCATTATATATTACCCTAATACCTTCACTGCTGTTCCCTGACGATATGTTGTTAGAACGCAATGTGAAAAGTAGCAGGGCCTATTTCTTAATCTCCAGGAGGAACCCCCACCTTGCACGCCTCTATGCTTCAGATCTAGATGGATCAGGATATCAAGTACAATTTCTGTTTTTGCTTTCTTCTTTCTTTCTCTCTTTCCCTCTTTCTATCTTTCTCTCTTCCTTCCTTCCTTCCTTCCTTCCTTCCTCCCTCCCTCCCTTCCTTCCTTTGTTATCTACCAAAGGCTGATGAGTTTTAGTTCCTTCTCTACCTGCATTTTTTATTTGGGTCCTTTTTGCAAGAAACTGCAGATAAAAAGATAGAAAGATGTCAGTAAGGAAACAAACTGAAGGTTCTCAAAATGTATAAGAGTAATCAAGTTGTGTAAAGTATCATTCGCACGTCAATAATTGTTGGTTTACTCTGGTAGAAAATAATTACAGGAGGAATTTACCTTTTCCCTTCCACTGGAGATATTGATATTGTCGTTCACTATCATAACCGATCAGAGACTAAACTCAAAAGAACGGTTGGGGCAACCTCTCGTCATCCACCATTGGGTCGCAGTGACGTCGTTTCATTTTCACGTTCCATTTCACCGAAGGGGGTCCCTGGAGGCTAGGGTTCCCTTTGAGGCGGCTTGCGCTAAAATAAATTGATAGAGGAATACAAGGTGTTTTCTTTTTTCTTTAGATAGATTTTAACCCACTCACGACGGGGGCATTCTAGCCTTGAATGTCACAATGCCG
>BOPN01001178.1:122181-134681 GCA_017312705.2 Penaeus japonicus | reverse complement strand
TATATATATACACATATATGCGTGTGTATGTGTGTGCACTATAACTCCAAATATAATTTACAAACCACATATTACTTTCCACGATTACACGAACTACTTTCAAATAAGCTTTCAAATATACCGACGTTGCGGATTGTTGATGTTGCTACAGCTGTATCGCCAATGCAATTCGCGGAATCAATAGAGAAACAGTTCTTGAAATATGTTGATCCTTTTTACTTGTCATCAATCGCAATGAATATAATGATATGAAAACATTTGATAGGTTTTGCATGATGTTTGATTATGCATGAGATATAAAATTCCATGAACTGGAAAGTGTAATTTCGTAGGATTCTTATAGGTAATTTTTCTACATCGATTCAAGTTGATTATGATAGTGATAATGATAATAATAGTAGGAAAATAAAATTGTAATGGTAATAATGATAATGATAGTATTGGAAATAATAAGAGTATTGAAAATGATAACGATAATAATAGTATTGAAAATAATAATGATAATAGTAATAGCAATAATGATAGTAATAATGAAGATAATAATAATAATAATAGTGATGCTAATTATAATAGTAACATCAATAATGATAATACTAATAGGAAAAATAATAATGTTCATAATAATGATAATAATGGTGATAATGATATCACAATACAACAATGATAATGATATTGTTAATTATAATGCTAATAATGATAATACCAATAACAATAATGATAATGAAAACATGGATTGTAAGGATTATCATTATAACAAAATCACAAGATAGGACATAATTGAAAAGACTAATCCACGGAATGTTGATGACTAGAAGATTTCGCATTTCTTATCAATTCTAATCTATAAACTAAAATCACATTCCAGTAATTTCAAGCACAAGCGAGCTGATATAAAAGGATAGAGGAACATGCATCACTCTCTTTGCTTTTATCTCACAATAGAACTTTATATTGTCGGCAAAAAAAATGAAAAAAAACTTTGCTGATTAGTCGAAAATTGAATAATTCGGGAGGAATTTGATGCTAATGATTTTTTTTTTCAAGGAAAAGTAATTTAGAGGAATTATATTAACATTAATATTAATTAAAGAACAACAAATAGCGGTTTCTACTTCAAAAACGTTAACGAACTAAATATTGCAATTGTGAGAGTGACTAGATCTTTTTTTTCTCTTTTCTACACACTCGTTTTCTTTCAAAATTCCATTTGTTTTTAAAATCCGATATGCATCAAGAGAATGACTTTGTATAACGAAAAGAATTAGATAAAGACAGCAAAAAAGATAAGGCTAGCCCATAGCTAAGTTAAAATCCTATTTAACAAGGATCTCTTTGAAATGGTAAAAAGCAAATGACACTTAGGATAAACATGTATACAAGTTTGATGATCCTTTCACTCTGTGCATTGCAACGACGAAATCGGTTTTGCATAAATTCTATCGGCCTTTCGTAACGATAACTTTTTCAAGAAATCGAATCACATTTGGGTTTTTCCATCTGATAGTGGCAAATGAACTCTCCTTTCTTTCTCCCTCTCGTTCTCTCTCTGTCTCTGTCTGTCTCTCTCTCTCTCTCTCTCTCTCTCTCTCTCTCTCTCTCTCTCTCTCTCTCTCTCTCTCTCTCTCTTTCTCTCTCTCCCTCACCATTTCTTGCTATCATATCATTGTTATTGTTATTATTATTATTGTCATCTTTATTATCATCATGATTATTATTGTCATCATTATTATCATAATTACTACTACTACTACTACTATCATTATTAATATTATCATTATCATCATTATCGTTATTATCATTATTATCATCCTTAATATTATAACCATCATTATCATTATCATAATTACTATTGTAATTGTTTTAATTGTTATTACCATGACGATATTACTGCAATTCTTGATTATGCTTAGAGACAGCCTTCCATATCAAATCATATATAAATTTTGATAATATTTATTAATATACCCTAAAAGGCATTAACTGAAAGCGGTGTTTATAGAGTAACAACTACACATATTTGTTTTTTTAAAGGAAATTGTTCTTGCAAGTTTAAATATAATCATTCTTGCATATGTTTATAATATTGATATTGATATTCATCGTTGCAAAGCTTTATGATTGATTTTGATACTAATGATAGTAATATTGATTCATTTCGGCATTGCAATTAATGCCGTTATTATTATCATTATGATGAGAATGAGATTTACATGATTATTGAAATACTAATAGTAGTGATAGTCATCGTAGTATCAGTAATATTAGTAACAGTATAACCGCCGTTACAAAGTCAGGCGAAATAAGCCCCGCCCCCTATAGATCCGCAACCAATCACAATCACGGTACTCGCTAGATGCAAGAAGGGCGAGTGAATGCTAGAGACGTGATTGGCTGGATGGGTAAAAGTAGTATCGGCGACTATAATAGCATTAATAGCAGTAGTTATTGTAGATGTAGCATTAGTATTAGCAGTAACAATAAAAGATTTAGTCCTACGGATAATATTATAGTAATAATTGTTTCACAACAGTAATAGCAGTAATAGTAGTCATAGTAGTTGTTTGGGATGGTAATGAAGATATAAATAACGGACATCCAGACGAACATAATCTTAAATAATAGACATAAATGATAAAGAATAAGAAACAATAAATGGTGATAAATACACAATACATTCTCTAGGTTAAGTAATAACTGCTAGTATAACCAGATTAGTGGAAGGTCGAATGCTGTTTTACTGTACAAAGAGTCGCTATAGTAATGGTTATAGTTATAGTGATATGATAGTAGATAGTAAAATTAATAGTTCTTTTGTTTTAGTCATAGTAATTGAAATGGTAGTAGCAGTAGTAGTTACTGTCATACCGGTAGTAGTTGTTATAATGGTAGTCGTTGTAGGAATTGTAATAGTTATTTTTGTAGTGGTAGTAGCAATGTTAGTAGTCGTGATCGTTGTAGATGTAGCAGTAGTAGCAATAATAGTAGCAGTAGTAGTAATTATATAGTATCAGTAATTGTTTTAGTAATATGAATATATTCATAGTAGTGGTGTTAGCAATAGCTGTGAAAGTAATATATATTTTTCTATTAGTAATAGCAATAGCATAGATAGCTTAAGACTATGTCTGTGCAATATTTTTTTTCGGTATCCTTATTATGATACCTATTGCTATTGTTATAATCATTATTATTATTATCATTATTACTATTATTGTTGCTACTACTACTACCGCTGTTGCTCTTGCTATGACTATTGATATTGATATTCTTATTGTCATCATTACTACATTATCATCATTACTATCATTATGATTTTTTATTATCTATGTTATCATGATGGTAAATGATATTAATAAATGCAGACTTATCGGCGGCGCGTGATAGGAATCAACAGGTACATACATTCTGACCTGCAATGAATATTCCTCATCATGTATCGGAGGCGATTCTGCAATTGCTCGAGGTGCTTGTCAATCTATTCTGTTGACCAGTAGCATGTCAAGGAGGGACGGGGAAGCTGATGTACACACACTCACATAAACACACACACACACACACACACACATACACATACACGCACACGCACACGCACACACACACACACAGACACGCACACAAACACACTTACGCACTTATTACAAAACAGTATACATCTTGTCCACACACACACACACGCACACACACACACACATAAACACACACACACACACACACACATAAACACACACACACACAAACACACACACACACTCACATACGCACACACACACAAACACACACACACACACACACACACACACAAACACACACAGACACACACACACACACATATTAACGCTCTCACAGACACACATACTTACATGTACACTAACAGATCACACACTTATGCTTATTAACGGGTTCTTATATAAGCCGACGATATTTCCACTCTGTATATACGCAATGAGTCCAAATATTCTTTAGCGCTTAACGAAACCAGCATCATGTGTTAGGAAATGTGTATTTGCTTTGAGAAAGTAAGTGAAAGTAGGAGTTAGGCGAACGTAGAGTTATTAACGATTCCGTTTAGGGGTTGTGAGAAGGGGTGAGGGAATGAGAAGGGGAGTTGGGGTTAAGAGGGCAGGGGGAGGGAGAAATGGAAGGGGAAGTTGGGGTTCAGAGAAGGGGGATTAGGGATGGGGGGATGGGAGGGGGGGGGAGGAGAAGTTGGGGATAGAAGGAGGAAGGGAGAAGGGAGAAAGGTGGTGGAAATTGGGAATGGGTGGAAAGGGAAGATTTAGGGGGGGGGGGGTGTCGATAGGGCATAGGGCTTATTATTTTCACTAGAAACAGGAAAAAAAATCAGCTAAGCAGACACGCAGACAGAGTCAGAAACAGGAAAAAAAACAGCCAAGCAGACAGAGACAGAAAAAAAAAAAATAGCCAAGGAGACGCGTAGACAGAGACAGAAATTATTTTCTCGATTTGGTTCACAAGGTATTATCATTATGATAATATTTTTCTTTTTATTTCTCTTCTCTGGTCCCAAAGATAATGAAAAGACCTGCTTATTTCTTGCTCTTCTCCTACTTCGGAATTTCTAAATACTAAGCAATATATTGAAACGATGATTATAGCCTATATAGTGCGTGTTTCAGAAATTCTTTTATGATAGCAATAGTACCTGGTTAGGTGCGTTCAGTTTCCTCTTTTGTTTGTTTCGAAATACACACACATACGTACACACTTACATAAACGTATATATATGCCAGCATTCACACACACACATGCACACACACACACACAAACACACACACACACACACACACACACACAAACTCCCTAGCACGCATAAATACATAAAAGAAATTTAAGTTAAAAGTTTAATGTTTACCTTACCGTTCTCTAACACAATTTTAAGCACTGAATTTGCTCATGAACTGTATTTGTATATTATATCTACCTCATTACAAATTTATTGAAGGAACGCAGAAAAAAGATAATAATAAAATAATAATAATAATAATAAATAACAATAATGATAATAAAATATGTAAAAAAAAATTATATTTTGGTGTTTTTAGCTCCTCGTATGCAGTGGTTCTCATTTTTGTCTTTTTTTCGCCGAATAGATATTCCTCAAAGCTGAGTTTTATATGCCACTATGACTCATTTGTTTCCTTGTCTTAAAACTTTCCATAACACTTTTCAAGAAGCTTAGTTTTTTTTCTTTTCTCAACAACTTTTCTTTCCACAATTCCGGATTCTCGCCAATAAGAATCACACTTTTTTCCCTTCCTTATTTTGGCTTGATTTATTCTTCTATATCAGCTCAACCATTCGTCTCACAGTTCATCTTTTGTGTCAATAAAGATCAATGCTCGATACTTTAGTATGGACATTACTCTCCTATTGACTGTTTGTATAGAGTTAGATTCCTTCTTTATATTCTTGAATGTTTTTTTTTAAGGTTTCATCATTGTAATATCGCTAAACGCTCCAATTCATTTTAACTTTCCTTTCTTTTTTTTTCTTTTTTTTGTTTCCTCGCTATGCAAGTATATCCCTTCACTGCACAGCACTATAATTCTACATCTGCAAACGTTTTTTTTTTTTTTTTTTTTTTTTTTTTACATCTTTGTTAATAACAACAAGGACCGTTTTGTTGCATTCACTTTTCTCTATCGTTCGTACCGAAATACCCCACCCCTCACTCTTTGCAATCTGCAACGAATATCACCCTGACCTAGAAAATTCAACTTCATTGTTGTTCTTTGTATAAACCTTAAGATCATCCTTACGCGATACAGGATAAATCTTCCTGCTTTTTGTCCCAAGTTAAGATCCTTTCTTTTGTTCCGTACTGGGTCAAGGGTCAGATCTCACCGCAAGGAACAAGGAAAATTGAGGCTTCATTTCCTATTACTTAGTCCCCTTCGTTGTTATTATCGTTATTTACTATAAATTCTTTAGCATTGTAATTTTATATTATTATTCTATTTAATGTTGTGATTTTTATTTGTATCATTATTATTTTCACTATCGTCATTTTACAATCATCATCATAATCCTCCTCCTCCTATTCCTCCTTATCCTCATCGTCATCATCATCATCATCATCATTATCATCATCATCACCACCACCACCATCATCATCATCATCATTATCATCATCATCACCACCACCACCATCATCATCATCATCATCATCATCACCATTAGTATCATCATTATCATCACTATTATCATCATTAGCGTAAAAGAAAATATATGAACAAGAACACTAGATTTTCTTAAACTCATTGCGAAAGAAAAAACTTTTTTTTTTTAAGGCGCTTTTTCCTGTATATTATTTTTTCACCAATCTTACTGGAACGACCACTCGTAAACGCGCGTTTTGACGCATACTTTGATATGCTCTTGCACACACACACACACACATACACAGACACACGTACACATGCAATATATATATATATATATATATATATATATATATATATATATATATATATATATATATATTATATATATATATATGTATACATACATGTGTGTGTGTGTGTGTTTGTGCGTGTGTGTGTGTGTGTGCGTGTGTATGTATATCTATCTATCTATCTATCTGTCTCTTTATCTATCTATCTCTTTATCTATTTATCTATCTATCTATCTATCTATCTATCTATCTATCTATATATATATATATATATATATATATATATATATATATATATATATATATATATATATACATACACACACATATATATACATATACATATACGTATACCAAAAGAAACAGAACAAAGGACCAAAGAAAACTATTTGTCGCAATTTTTTGGCATTTCTGTGCCGGAGTTCTGAGTCTTTAGGCAATCAAGGTGCAATCACTTCTCTCAACATCTTGCCACAGCACAGAACACGGGACAGAAAGAAAGCCTTTAAGTATTTGGTAAGAAAGAGGTGAAAATCGAACGTGTGGAAGGCAAGTTTTTTTTTTTTTTTTTTTTTTTTTCTTTGCAATGGTGGGCGGATGCATGCAATTAGAGATTGATTTCCGTGGGTGGTGATGGGTGTGTTTGGTTGGTATTTTTCGGTGTTTTCTTTTAGGATAAATGTATAATGTTTGTTTGTTTGTTTAGGTATGTGTGTATTTGTATGTTAAGATATAGATAGATAGATAAATAGATAGGTAGACAGATCGATAAATAAACATACATAAACACATAGAAAGAAAGACAAAAAGTAATATTTTTTGTTCATAATCAAAGTTTCAGATTATATAGAATATTGCAAAATCAGATAATAATCTTTGTCAAATTTGCTAATTAGGATAAACTAAATTGCAGTTGTGACGAGGTAGAAAGAGTAAGAGGGAAGGGATTGCAAAATAAGAGAAAAGGAAAGAGGAGAGGGAGGGAGGTAAGGAGGTGCGAAGGAGAGGAGGGGGAGAGAGGGTAGTGGGGAAGGGTAAGGGGGAGGGGAAAGGGAAGGGGGGGCAAGGGAAGTTAAGAGGTGAGAAGGAAAGAGAGGGGGGAGGGGAAGGGGTAAGGGCATAGGAGGGAGAGAGGAAGAGCGGGGGAGAAAAGGGGAGAGGAGGGGTAATGGAAGAGAAGAAGGAAAAAAAGAGAGACGAAAGGGGAGGGAACAAGAGGTATACGAGTATAAGAAGGAGGGAGAGGGGGAGGGGGAGGGGTAAAGAGGTAGTAAAGGGCTACCACACGATCGTAAAGTTGTTGTTGTTTATAAAAATATAATAAGTCCACACTGGACAAGCCCAAGCATATAGGGCTTTTCAAATTATTATCAGTATTATGATAAAGAACAATAAAACTGACTTTCATTTCGCTCCTTGTTAACATCGGATTTTCCACGGTTTCATTTCGACCTTTTGGCAAGCCCAGGCACACTATCTGGGGACCGAGGGGAGGCCTAGGGCATTAAACAAATCTTGTATATTTTTTCGTGAAAAATAAAGATTTATAGATTATGATCATCTTTGAAATTCGGTTGATAATATTGCACAGTTATAAGGAAATAATCCATGTTTGGGAGCCAGCCTTGACACGCCTCGAAAGCAACATCCCTGTTGTTTACAAATACACACAAATGTTTACAAAATGTTTACAAATAGACTGTAGATTGCAGGAAGTACACACAATTTTGCTCTTGTGTGATGAACGCATCAGAATATAAGAAGGGTGAGAGATTAAGGGGGGGAGTCAAAGGGCATCGCGGGAATAAGAAGGGTGAGAGGTTAAGGGGGGGGGAGGACGAAGGCGAAGGGGGGGGGGGGCGAAGGAATGAGGGAGGGAGAGAGAGAGGAAAAGCCTGTCTCATTAGTCTGGCAGTCAGCGGCAGGTGTGTGTGTATGTCTCGGTGATATGACTGTTCTTGGAACATGATGAAAAAAATCCTTTTAGCTTCTACTCTCGCACAATTTTGCACGAATACATACAAATACACGCATGTATAAACGGAGGAACATGCATAAACATAATAAAACTTACGCAAACTGAAGTACACACACACAAAATACAGATAAGAGGATACAGTTAAGACACGCAGAAATACGCTCTCCATTTCCACGGATAAGTTGTTCTGTAATAGAGAGATATATGAATATATATATATATATATATATATATATATATATATATATGTGTGTGTGTGTGTGTGTGTGTGTGTGTGTGTGTGTGTGTGTGTGTGTGTGTGTGTGTGTGTGTGTGTGTGTGTGTGTGTGTGTGTGTGTTTGTGTGTGCACCTTCATATGTTATCAATTAATGACACACATCTCTATACCTCCATTAACACGCACACGGGCGTAGTGACAGGCACCGAACCAGATCACCTCAAAATTTCCCTTCCGGTGCCAGTGCCAAGTTCACACTCGAGGAACGACGAGTATTCAAAGCCGGTAATGCAGGAAGGATCAATTCGATCTGATTAATCTATTATTCAACCCTTGGTGTGCGTGGGCGTGGGTGGGTGTAGCGTATGTGTTGAACTTTTGTGTGTTCTCATCGAGGGACCTGTTGCGTGGGCGCCTGGGGGACAGGGCAAGTGGGTGGACGGGAAGGATGGAAGGGGGGGGGGACGGAAGGTAGGAGGGGAGGAGCTTGGAATAGAAGAATACCCGAGAAGGCGTGCGCACGCACGCACACACACACACACACACAAACACACACACACACACACACACAAACACAAACACACTGTGTCTATGTGTATATATATGTATACGAATGTATATGGATATGTATACATGACATGTATACTTACACTGTATACATAGCATGTAAACATAGATATCCATAGGCAGGAAGAGAGACAGGCTGAGCAGTCGAAAGTTCCCAAGAAATAGGTCCCTGACCAGAAATTAAGCGACGGAGACTTTTGATTACGGTTCGTAACTTTGCTTTGTTGCACTTCTGACCGTGGAGGTTTCTAGAAGTTTCTAGATGTTGGGTTTTTTGATGAGAAGAGCTTTTTTGAAATGGAATGATATGATATGTATATATATATATATACATATATATATATATATATATATATATATATATATATATATATATATATAAATGTATATATATGTATGTATGTATGTGTGTGTGTGTCCGCTTAAAAGAGGAATTCTAGATCTAAGAATTTTATTTACAGGCGACTTCAAATTAGTTGACAAAATTTCTTCATTTGGCGAGAACGAGAAAGACACACACACACACACACACACACATCAACACACATAAAAACGCGGAAGGGAAATATGCATACGCATACACATACACATACACGCAGCATTTCATATATAGAGAAACTATATATGTATTTAAAAAAGGATGTGAATTTGAAAGTGAAAGCCACGGATTATTCACGGATCTGATTTTGTTTGTCTATGCAAAAAGTTACATGAACCTTAAATTGTTTTCCATATTGCTATCAATATGCTTATGGTTTTCTCTGTTGCATATGGGCCTATGGGTATGTATGCATAGGTGGATGTATGTCCTTTGTGAGTGTGTGTAAGTGTGTGTGTGTGTGTGTTTATAGGTGTGTGTGTGTGTGTGTGTTTATGTGTGTGTGTGTGTGTGTGTGTGTTTATGTGTGTGTGTGTGTGTTTGTGTGTGTGTGTTTATGTGTGTGTGTGTGTGTGTGTGTCTATGTGTGTGTGTGTGTGTCTATGTCTGTGTATGTGTGTGTGGATGTGGATGTGGATGTATTTATGCTTATCGTGTGCGTGTGTGCATTCGCGTGTGTCCTTATGTATGTGTACATATGCTTGTGTATGCATCGTGTACAACTCTCGGTATATCTCTATTTGACCGCATTTGTAATTCATCGTGTTTAGAGAGGGGAGTAAAGTGCAAATTAGACACTATTAGAAATATTACATAAAAATAAGCCTTATAAGCGAATGTGATTGGCCAGAGCTTCCCAATGTCGCGAAGGAGCATGTATGTTTAATGAAGCTATCAGTGTCAGAAACATGTTGGGAAGGGAGGGAGGGAGGAGCGGGGGGAAGAGAGGGAGGGAGGGAAAGGAAGGGAGGGAAGGGCAGGGAGGGAGGGAAGGAAGGGAGGGAAGGAAAGGAAGGGAGGGAAGGGCGGGAAGGGAGGGAAGGAAAGGAATGTGTGTGGGAGGAAGGGCGGGGAGGAGGGAGGGGCAGGGGGAAGAGAGGGAGGGAGGGGAAGAGAGGGAGGGAAGAGAGGAGGGAAAGGAATGGAGGGAAGGGCGGGGAGGGAGGGGGGAGGGGAGGACGGGGGAAGGGAGGCCATATAAGGAGTTTCGGGGTGGGTGGGGGCAGAGAGGATAAGCCACGGAACAGCCGTGTTTGCCTTACACTCACACGGGTGTAAGGGCGGAGAGAGAGAGAGAGAGAGAGAGAGAGAGAGAGGGAGAGAGAGAGAGAGAGAGAGAGAGAGAGAGAGAGAGAGAGAGAGAGAGAGAGAGAGAGAGAGAGAGAGAGAGAGAGAGAGAGAGAGAGAGAGAGATTGAGAGAGAGAGAGAGAGAGAGAGAGAGAGAGAGAGAGAGAGAGAGAGAGAGAGAGAGAGAGAGAGAGAGAGAGAGAGAGAGAGAGAGAGAGAGAGAGAGAGAGAGAGAGAGAGAGAGAGAGAGAGAGAGAGAGAGAGAGTTAGAGCGAGAGAGAGAGAGAGAGAGAGAGAGAGAGAGAGAGAGAGAGAGAGAGAGAGAGAGAGAGAGAGAGAGAGAGAGAGAGAGAGAGAGAGAGAGAGAGAAGATAGAGAGAAGATAGATAGATAGATAGAGAGAGAGAGAGAGAGAGAGAGAGAGAGAGAGAGAGAGAGAGAGAGAGAGTTAGAGAGAGAGAGAGAGAGAGAGAGAGAAGATAGAAAGAAGATAGATAGACAGATAGGTAGGTAGAGAGAGAGAGAGAGAGAGAGAGAGAGAGAGAGAGAGAGAGAGAGAGAGAGAGAGAGAGAGAGAGAGAGAGAGAGAGAGAGAGAGAGAGAGAGAGAGAGAGAGAGAGAGAGAGAGAGAGAGAGAGAGAGAGGGAGAGAGAGAGAGAGAGAGAGAGAGAGAGAGAGAGAGAGAGAGAGAGAGAGAGAGAGAGAGAGATAGAGAGAGAAGAGAGAGAGAGAGAGAGAGAGAGAGAGAGAGAGAGAGAGAGAGAGAGAGAGAGAGAGAGAGAGAGAGAGAGAGAGAGAGAGAGAGAGAGAGAGAGAGAGAGAGAGAGAGAGAGAGAGAGAGAGAGAGAGAGGGAGAGAGAGAGAGGGAGAGAGAGAGAGAGAGAGAGAGAGAGAGAGAGAGAGAGAAGATAGAGAGAAGATAGATAGATAGATAGAGAGAGAGATAGAGAAAGAGAAAGAGAGAAAGAAAGAGAAAGATAATGCGAGAGATAGAGAGACAGAGAGATAAAATGTGAAAGAAGAAGAGAGGAGTCACAATAATATGAAAAAAAAGAAAAAAAAGAAAACAGAACCTGGCAAGTCATTGGTAGATTTTTTCAAGATACGGCGTAATAAAAGACAATGCAAAAGGATATAGCATTACAAGGTTTAGCAAAAAAAAAAAAAAAAAAAAAAAAAATACAGCCTTTGCTATTTCTTATTAAATAGCTTTTCCACAAATATACATACCCAATTTCATGCGTTTATATTTTTCTTATTACATGTAACATAATTACTTTTTTAGAAGAAAGTAAATCCTTGACATTTTGAAAGATGAATAATATACAGACTTGCTTGCTTATCAGCGGATGAATAATGATTGATATGCAATACACGAAGTCACACTAGTATTAGGTAAGACAATGCGATTGTTGCATGTCATCTTAAGTAGGTTAGGATATTAAGGTTTTTGTTATTCCTTGTGTCTACTCCTTGTCTATTTCCTGGCTAAGTGGTTTATTCATTGCGTAATGTATCTGCACTGAATGTGTTGCAAGGAGAATCTCTTGCACGTGACATTTTGTAGTGAAAATATTGCACATGGTTTTTGCTTCACTAATTCACTTTTTTTTCTGTTACTTTCAGCTCACAGAGTTTTGAAAGGTAAGTGGATT
>BOPN01001178.1:112181-114681 GCA_017312705.2 Penaeus japonicus | reverse complement strand
ATATATATATATATATATATGTATATATGTATATATATATATATATATGTATATATGTATATATGTATATATATATATATATACATATATATATATATATATATATATATATATATATATATATATATATATATACATATTCATATCCCTATAAGTAACCAGATGAACTAGAATATTTCAACCTGTCAAACTGCGTCTAAATAAAGGTGCAAATCCTCGCTGATTGTGTCGAAAGAAGGAAGAAATTTGCCAACAAGAAGCACCAGGGAAGCAGTACTTCTCGCAACGCGCCTGTGCTGCATATCATTAACTAAGCATGCATGTGTCTTTGTCACAAGAACGCGAAAGATTTAGACAGATGTGGCAAGAGAGAGGGAGAGAGAGAGAGAGAGAGAGAGAGAGAGAGAGAGAGAGAGGGAGAGAGAGAGAGAGAGAGAGAGAGAGAGAGAGAGAGAGAGAGAATATATATATATATATATATATACATATATATATATATATATATGTGTATGTGTGTGTGTCTGTGTGTGTATGTATATGTGTGTGGGTGTGTTTGTGTGCTTGTCTTTGTGTGTGTATTCGTTTGCGCGCGCGCGCGCGTGTGTATGTGTGCTTGTCTTTGTGTGTGTATTCGTGTGCGTGTGTGCGCGAGCGCACGTTTGTGCGTGTGTGTGTGTGTGTGTGTGTGTGTGAGAGAGAGAGAGAGAGAGAGAGAGAGAGAGAGAGAGCGACAAAAAAAGAAAAAGAAAAGAAAGAAAGAGCAAAAGAGAAAGTAAACCAGAAAGAGAAAGAAAGACCGAGAGAGGGGATCGAGAGAAAATCCAAGAAAGCAAGTATTAAGACCGTATTCAAGCCTGCACGAATGCTTCGTAGTATCAACTAGCTAGCAGTTTGTGGCTGCCGGATCTTGTCGTCAACGGAGAACAGCAAGTGAAACTCTCTATAATGACAACTCTCACGGAAACCGCCCTGAATGTGATATCATGATTGTCCATGAACCATCTTGGCCTTATCCCGACCGCAGGATCAAAGTACCGAGAGTTATCCTCCCAGACGACAGATGGCAATTGACTCTTCTCTTTAGACAGGTTTCGGTACAAGCCAGACAGAGCGTTTTAACGACCCTCATCACTCACACATACAGAGTCAACTGGCGTGGCGGTTTTGATAGCATCGTCCGTGGAATGTCTGGCGTTTGTCTATAGACACTGGATTCGTGTGGATTCGTGTGGATTCATGTACCCTTGTGACATTCATTGCATTTCGTCGCGCGCCGTCGCCCGCCGCAATTATGGTCAAGGGGAAGCGGGGATGGGAAGGGTTGAAAGAGAGGGAGAAGGTGCGTGGACATAGCAGATGGGGAGGGAGGGAGAGGGAGGGAGGACATAGCAGATGGGAGACAGGGAGAGAGGGGAGAGGGTGGGAGGACACAGCAGAATGGAGACAAGGAGAGGGAAGGTAGGATGGGACATAGGAGAAAGGGGAAAGGGTGGGAGGACATAGCAGAGATGAGACAGGGTGAGGGAAGGGAGGAGGGGACGTGGGATAGAGGGAAGAAGGAGAGGGTGAGTAGACATAAGAAAAGGGAGAAGGCATGGGGACAAAGTAGACGGAAGAGGGGGAAGAAAGGCAACATAGGAGAGGGAAAAGGGGGAATAAAGCGAGGAAGAGGGAGGTTGGGGAACATAGAAGAAGAGGAGAGATTAAAGGACCTACAAGAAACAGAAGAAGGAAAGGAGAAAGATATATATATATATATATAAAACGAAATAAATATAGATTACATATAAAATAGACCCAAATATGGGATAAGATATAAACACAAATATCAATAATAGTAACAATAATAATAATAATAATAATAACAATAACAATAATAAAAATAGCTACAAAACAGACAAAATGATAGACACGCCACTCTTACCATCACCCGACCACACCTGGTCGAACAGACACGACCCGTAGCCTATTAATCCCTAATAACTATGAAAGGCGTGAGAGACAAGGTCGGTTACCCTACGAGTGTGGGCGGGCGCGGGAACATGGATCCATTATAACGTGTGCGTTATATTTAAGAGTAATGGGATAATAGCAAACCCGCCTACGTTACACCTACGTGTTATAGTATGTCGAGTTCTTTATTGTTTCCTGGTGTTGACTATACACTGGCTTATTGCAAAGTGATTATAAACAGGCTCGTTGCAAAGACAGGGGTTATTGACGCGTAGGATTAGTCTGCTGTGGATAATTTATGTTTGGTTGTATCTGTAGGTGTAGGTTTGTTGGTATCTGTGTTTTAATGTTGGTCTATAATTATGTTTATTTTGGGATATATGTCTGTGTCTCATTCTCGCTCTTTATCTCTCGCTCTCTCTCGCTCTCTCGCTCTCTCTCTCTTATCTCTGTCTCTCTCTCTCTCTCTCTCTCTCTCTCTCTCTCTCTCTCTCTCTCTCTCTCTCTATATATATATATATATATATATATATATATATATATATAT
>BOPN01001178.1:97500-99982 GCA_017312705.2 Penaeus japonicus | reverse complement strand
AATTTTGTTCTTTTTTTAATTGCAGTTCACTTCTTTGTTTCAAGATTTTCGTTCTAAAATTGTTCTTTTAAATGCGTTTCATTTGTCTGATGAATATTGGTAATCTATATATGTCTGTTTTTGCGATCATACAGTTAGTAATGTTGAATAAATGAATTGTATAAATTCAACATCGTATTGCTTACCCTATCTCAAAAAAAATGAAAAAAGAAATCTTAAAAACACATAGCGGTTTGAATGTTTCATCTTACTTTAAACATTTCATTGCAAGCGCGCTCTAAAAAAGGTTCTATAAAGTCATAACTCAATGCTGTAAATAAGTCTGAACCTGCCACCTATTGTTGATAGCAAGGAAGAACCGTTGCAAACTTTCCCTGCTTATTAAGTCCCAGACTGGAAACTGTTATGCGCGGGCACTGACTGTGCGGTCTTGCAACTTGTCTGCGCATTTGACTTGCATTACGCCGCACAATATTCTATGTGTAAAACCAGTATTGAATTCAACAGCTGTTCTTGCCTTCTAATATCTTGTATAAGCCCTCCCCCCCTTTTCGGCCCATTCATTATTTCAGATTTTCTTGTACTGTATAATGTACAAACATACACCTTTGACATACGTAATTACATATCTGGGTTTTACATCATAGTTGTGGAATCCCCTTTCTTGAAGTATTGTTGCATTCCTGTCGTATATAATTGTTAGGTACTGTTAGTGCTTGGATTTCTGGGCCATCAATAAAGCTAGCCAAATAAATTATGACATTATTTCATTTCTTTTTGTTTCTTTCTTTCTTTATCCTACTTTCAATAATTTGAAAGGTAGTGTGTGAGCTTGAGACTCTTCTATGATCTATCCTTCAAATTGTTCCGTAATCTGATGGTTGTTGAGAGAGTATACTGGTAGATGATAAACAGATAGAGAAAATAGACAAAATATCAAAAGAATTGCCTCATTTCATTTTCAATTCATTTTGATTTCGGTATCCTGGAATGCAAACTAAAATACTCCCGCACATAAACAAAATTTAGGTATTTTGACCATCTGTCAGTTTCAATGTTTAGATTTCTATTTGCAATACTCTGCAATTTACGATTAAAATGTGTGTATGAAGCAATTTTGGATTATTTGGCGTCCCTTTCTTCACTATGGTTAGAACAGTGACTTAGCTTATGACCGTTTCTAGCTATATCTATGCAACAAATACTGGTGAATTTCATGCCTTTCTCAATTGTTGTATTTTGATTCAGCCTACAATTTAAACACATATTATATATCAACTACAACTCACATGTGCAAGAAAGTCTTATCCGCCCCATTTTGCTCTTGATTGCCCTCTTGCCAGCGCTTATACAATTCCTCTTTGACAACTTGTCCGCGCACTTGAAAAAAAAGTTTCCAGTTTGAATCCACTTGTATCCGGAAGAGGGGATGGTACCTTACTGAACCGTGAGAAAAATGAAACTCTCTTCCAACTGAGCTGGCATATTCAACAACATTTACAAAGAGGGAAAACGGGAGGGCGTTGTAAAATAAAGAAACGATGGCATTTACAGCTGTTGCGACATATAGATGTAGGGTAGGCAGGGATAAGGGATAAGGAAATGAAAATCAAGCCAATGAAGTCGAAAAGATACGCTATATTGTTTGAAGGAAGACGAAGGTAGGCCAAGGGGAGACCGAAGCACACACTCGCGCGCGTACACACACACATTCATATACATGCATATACATGTGTGTGTGTGTGTGTCTGTGTGCGTGTGTGCGTGTGTGTGTGCGTGTGTGTGTGTGTGTGTGTGTGTGTGTGTGTGTGTGCAAGCCTGTATATATAATTCTTTGCTTTAAATATATAATGACGAGCTGATCGTACAGAGATCGCATAAAATTACAGTTAAACACTTCAGCAGCAATCAACCTGCGAAGCCACTGTTTATGACTAATTAAGTAGTGACTTTAACAGCCCGGTTTTATGGAGCCATTAATGACCCGAACAGTGTTGCAAAGCAGGTTCTTGCAATATCCATTCACATATTTCATTTAGGGAGAAAGTACTGGTGCGTTCGTCAATTTTGATATAATTTATTTGTGTAAATTGGTAATTGCAAATAGGCTAAGCCAAGAAGATCCAAATCGCATTATCTTTAACGAAACTTTATGTAGATATGCTCGTAGTATAATTACGTTCACTAAATTATCAGAAACAGAGAGAGAGAGAGAAAGAGAGAGAGAGGGGGGGGGGTAGAAAGGGAGAGGAAAATTAATTTTATATTAAATATAAGTCAAATTAGGAGGCAAGGTAACTAACTAATCTACCTTAGGCACTACAAATATCCTATTAATTTTGATTCAGTAAAAATAACCAGCGAATCCAACATGGAATATTACCAAATTTTAAAAGGAAAACGAGAAAAGATATATATATATATATATATATATATATATATATATATATATATATATATATATATATATATACATATATAT
>BOPN01001178.1:90000-92500 GCA_017312705.2 Penaeus japonicus | reverse complement strand
TAGGATCAACTTCACGTTGGTTCAAACACAGGATTCTTGAACATATGGGTAAGTCAATTAGAACAGGTCTACCTCTGAACAAACCGTCTTTCTCTGCTATCTGCCAACATTCACACTGGGAAAACCACCCTTACACTCACAAGGATTTCAAAATCTGTCCACTTCCCATACCAGGCTCGAACTCCAAATCTCCGATTCCCTGCACATCCATAAGATGAAACTAGAGCTCAACAACCACTTGACAACCAAACAGCTATTCACCTTTTAATCCTGTGACCTCCACTGACCTCTTTTCATCTTAAGATGTGTTCTAGGAGGTTACAATGTTTCCCATATATGTACGTTATTTTTACTTTTTTTTCATTACTTGTTATCTGGTAGTGAAACCTTTTGAACAATATCTATGTACCCAGCTCAAATAGCTAAAATTTGAACAATATTTATGTAACCAGCTCTAACAGCTTGTATTTGTTTTTGTTTTAAAGCACTGATGATGTAAGACTTTAGTCTTCGAAACGTTTGTCCAGTAAAGATGTTCTGCACAGCCTTGGCTATTTTGTTTATAATATATATATGTATATATATATATATATATATATATATATATATATTTATATATGTGTATCTATATATATATATATATATATACATCTATCTATCTATCTATCAATCTCTCTCTCTCTATATATATGTATATATGTATATATATATATATATATACATATATATACGTATATATATGAATATATACATATACTTATATATATATATATATATATATATATATATATATATATATATATATATATATATATATATATTTATATATATGTGTATGTGTGTGAGTGTGTGTGTGTGTGTGGTTCTACATATGCACTGAACACCCACTAAGATATGCAGTGCATCGACCCCCTTCGATTCACGTTACAGGACGCATAGCAATATTTAGTTATTTGAATGTTAATGATTACTGTTCCCCTCTGGCATTCGAACATTATTTAAATGGAGCAGGAAGGATGATTACGAAACATTTAATAGATTAATTCCATTTGTGATGGTCTTGAATAGAATGTTTACTTGCAAGGTAAACATTATGAGAAAATGAAGTTATAGTCTTATGAAAATCAAGAAAAATTAATAAAAAGAAAAGAGGCGATTCAGCTTTTCTCTCTCTCGATCTCTATGTATGTATCTCTTTATTTCTCTCTTTCTCTCTCTCTTTCACTATTTCTTTCTGCCACTTTCTCTCTCTCTCTCTCTCTCTCTCTCTCTCTCTCTCTCTCTCTCTCCCTCCCTCCATCCATCCATCCATCTATCTCTCCCTCTCCCTCCCTCTTCCTCTCCCTCTCCCTCTCTCTCTCTTCTTCTTCTTCTTCTTCTTCTTCCCCTTTCTGAACTTTAATAAACCGTAACATACCGTTTTCACTCCTACTTCCTAACAATGCAAAGGATAAAGTGCCTCATTAATCTATTTCAAAATATCGAAAGAAAAATAATATCTAGCTTGTGTGTGTTTGTGTGTGTGTGTGTGTGTGTGTGTGTTTGCATGATGTCAAAAAAAATCCTGAAATTAAATCTGCAGTGAAATGTCTCACTGTTTGACATTTAACTTCAACGTTTAAAAAGAAACTCAAAGGCTTTCCAAACTTCAGTTACAGCTGACGCAGTCTGAGGTCCACTTCGTTTTCTTTTTTCTGCTTCGTTTTCTTTCTTCATTCCATTTCTAATTTTCATATTTAACTTTAATAAGCGAGAACAATGTGTGTTGACTCTCGAGCGAAAAAACTCTCTCATGCGAAATGAGGAATAATCTTTATCTTATTTCGCAAGCTTTCAACACATTCTTTTGAATTGTCAAATGCAGACAGTTTATAATCACACAAAAGTCTACTTCCGAGTATTTGAGTTATCCCGAAAAAAAAAGCTAATCTAGCCACGTTGCTTTATTTCATGTTTTAAAAAAGCAGTTTCCTAATTTACTGTTACTGTTTCTGCCAGATGTGGAGTGTATTTTACGTAGAGGTTGTACAAGCAAATATGAATAAACTTTTTGTCATATGATTCACAGCTGTTTTCCTTTGAAGCTAAGTTGCTAAAAATAGAATTTTCTCTCTGATATATTCGTTTGCGTGGAATGTCCACCGGAAGACACTTTTGCTATTTATCGGAGTGTTACTTAAACAAAATTGCTTGTTCAGTTCAATAATGAGTCTAAAAACAATCATATTACACCTCCAGTTGTTCATTCGGGATTTGTAAGGAGAGGGGGGGGGGGGGAAGGCCGGAGTGCAATTGACTATCTGAAGAAAATTTAATTTCACAGCGCGCAGGCCAGTCATCGAGTGAAGGAGAAACGACTGTTATCATGTTTTATTCATGAGGTAAATCATGGAGAATGAGAGAGATTAAATGTATGAGTTCTTGGTCTTCCATTTGTTGAAGGTTGTTTGCTCTTTAGATTAACAAATAGCCTCGTAAAGAGACTGGTCCAGTTTGCAAA
>BOPN01001178.1:77500-87500 GCA_017312705.2 Penaeus japonicus | reverse complement strand
TTCCTCTGATATTTATCTCTTCCTATAGTTTAAAGACAGAGTGATTACACGCTAACTAAAATCAAACTAATTATTATAGACAGCCCTCTGATTAGACGAATAGTTGAATTGATATATGCTGGTAGACTAAAGTTCTATGTTGCTTATGTTGGAGTGATATTAAAACAATACTATTGCCGTATGATGAAACTGCAGTTCGAAATAAAACAAGTAACTTAATATCGTAAATACAGTAACCGTATTTGAACAGCTGTTCGCTCCCCAGAAATTCACGAAATAATGTTCTCGTCAATAACATGGCACTGAAGGTACCTTGCACATTTGGAACCGTCTTGAACACAAAACCTTTACATTTCTATATGAAATAATGGGGAAGAAAAGAGCACTATTGAAAAATAGGAAGTGTACGTGCACTCGTATACACATCTGTCAGTGTATATAGAATAAAAAAGGATGGACAAATTGTGGAATAAATCATAGAATCGCATTTTGTGGATCGCCGAGTAAAACTTCCCTCTGGTGACTGGCCGAAGCTGAAGGTATTCCTATCCACTCACTCCTTTTTTATGGTTTCATGTCCATGTTGCACTTGTAAAGACTGATCATTTACATTTAATCTTTGTTATTCTATGAGACAAGATCATCATGAATCTTGTTATCTTGTTAATATGTATAAACACAGGTGTTATTTGATTTCTCATTTTGCGAATCCCCATCGTGGCGACTCACTGTTTGTCTGATTCAGTCGTGCATTGCACCAGAGGAACATTAATAACTTATGACTGTGTGCCCAGACCCGGGATCGAACCGGGGACCTTTAGATCTTCAGTCTAACGCTCTCCCAACTGAGCTACCTAGGCAATATTTAAACGTGTTCTTAGCATTTCTATCATGAAAAGGTTTATATAAAGAATAACAATTCTGTAAGTTTTATTGATACGGGATAATATTGCAATATTAGACAGTGTCAGTTGACTATACTAGAGTGCAACATAATGTGTTGTGCTTCATCTTCTTGCATTCTGGTGTGCATTATATCAAATATTTTTAGGGAGGAAAGCTACATAAAATAACTCTGGCAATGGTATGTTGTTTACTCAGAGTGAGAAGTGGGAGGGAGGCAGAGGAAGAGGAGAGGAAATAGGAGAGGAAGAGATACTGAAAAGATTGAGGTTCAAGAGGAAGAGAAGAAATATCCTGTGTAAATGTGTGTGTTTCTTCTTTAAATCGTGTGTCTGCGCGTGTATGTGCGTGTACGTGTTCATCTGAATGTGTGCGTGTGTGTGTATGGATGTATGTGTGTGTGTGTGTGTGCGTGTTCGTGTGCATATGTGCGTGTGTGTGTATGTGTGTGTGTTCATGTGCGTGTGTGTGTATGTGTGTGTGTTCATGTGCGTGTGTGTGTATGTTTGTGTGCAAAAAACATAGTACGGCCAACAATTCACACACCGCTAAAAACCCGAAAAAGCCTGGCACCCAAAGCGTATACAATCTCTCCGGAAGCAACGCCTCTCAAGAGACCATCCCGACTGACAGGAAACCTTTTGCAACTCAGAAATGGATCTGCAGCTTCTTCTGTTGCCAGCGGTGCAAGACGAGTCGCCCGCCCTGCCGTTCGGGGATCTGGGGAGTAAAAACTTTAAACGGAGTTGTGTTTACGTAACTCTCAGCGAAAATATCATTGCTGAGAGACACACGAAAGGGATAGAGAGAGAGAGGGGGATGATATGAATAGGGAGAAAGAGAGAGATGGAGGTGGAGAGAGAGAGAGGGGGGGGAGATAAAGAGAGGGAGAGACAGAGAGATGGAGGGGGAGAGACAGAGAGATGGAGGGGGAGATAGAGAGAGGGAGAGACAGAGAGATGGAGTGGGAGATAGAAAGATTTTAGTCCACTTATTTTTTTAAAGTTTGCCCAATGACTTGCATGTATAATGAAAAAAAAAAAAAAACAACATCAAGTGCTATAATTTAAAAGTATGTGAACCGTTTTAAAGTTATTGCAACAAGGACATAGAGGAATATGTAAATAAGAGAAGAACGACAAACATAAACAAAAACAAGAAATCAAAATAAATTACACAGAGTATGCTCTGCCAAGGTAAAGCAGGATCAATCTCTTAATGGTATTTAATAATTTAGGTGATGAGAATACATTATTCATTTTTGAGTTTGATAGCCTTAAATGTCTATGATAAATGTTACTGATGGACCAAATAATTTAATCTGGAAGTCATCTTTACTCCGGAGTAGTACAGGATATAATAGTTGTCTATGCCTTATGGAAAAGACACGTAATGTGACACTGTAAAAGAAAAATATATCTACAATACAATGACAAGATGTTTATGATTATTTTTATTTGAAATATATCCGTATGCATGAAACATTTTTGCAATATATAATCTATAAAACATATTCATAAAATGCGTTTAATATTAGAAATTTATGAGATATATCTACAGTATACAGTAAATTCTTAGTATATACGACTGTACCTGCTGAGAAAATACAATAGTTAAGATTAGCTAGATAATTTACAAAAGGAGTGGATGATTCACAAGATTATCAAAGAACTTACAAGATGTATAAAATACTTACACGTTGGCGACCAAACGATTTACAAGATAACTAACAAGCGCCCTAATAACGAATAACTGGATAACTTACAAAAAATACTGAACTATTTGAAAACTAACAGAGGAAAAAACCGTTAAAATAATTTGAATATCCCTCCGCTTTTCCTTTCCCTTCCACGCGCGACCCTTTGATAAAACGTATTCAGAAATCTGTCAAGACAAGTTTCGTTCACCTTCCGTTCCTCTTTTCCCTTCGGTCATTCTACTGACATGACATCGTTCGATTTTTACATTTTTACATTTTTACTCTTTTTTGTTTTTACATTTTTACATTCGTTTTTATATCAGATTGGTCGAAGTAAGATTCTTTATCCGTTTAGAGAGAGAGAGAGAGAGAGAGAGAGAGAGAGAGAGAGAGGGAGAGAAAGAAGGCGAGATATATGGAGAGATAGACAGAAAGAAATAGAAAAGAAGAGTGAATGAAGGGTATGAGAAGGAAGGCGAGACACATATATATGAAGAGAGAGAGAGAGAGAGAGAGAGAGAGAGAGAGAGAGAGAGCGGGGAGAAGACGGAATAAAAGAGTATAAGAAGTAAAAAAAACAAAAAACGACAACTCTCAGGATGCAATCTTGCAACAAAACTTTGCAACGAATCTGCTGACCACCACATCCAGGAAGCTCTCTATATCTACCCTCTCTATCTACACTTCATTTCCTGTTTCTCCACTTGATTGCATAATGCATCATCCCATTACTTCCACTTTCATCATTGTTGCACCAGTATGTCTTTCAGATCCATTATCAATTTTTGGCGTTGGCGGAGGATTGCTCTCTCTGAATACTTTCTAGTTAACTCTGATATTGCGGTGTCTCTGCTTTCACTTATTGCTTTTTAGTTAATTCTGATATTGCAGTGACTTTGCTTTCCCTTTGTGATTTCTAGTCAACTCTGATATTACTGTGCTTTTGCTTTCACTGACTGCTTTCTAGTTAACTTCAGTGCTTTCAGTGATTGCTTTTTTTTAGGTAACTGATATTACGGTGTTTTTGCATTCCCTGGTTGCATTCTAGTTACCTTTAATATTTATTAAAGTGTCTATGCTCTCCTTGGGTGTTTTTCTAGTTAACTCTGATATTTCGGTGTCTTTGATTTCCCTGTGCTTTTTAATTAGCTCTGATATTTAAGTGTCTTTTCATCTATTTATTCATTTTCCGTGTAGACATTGACATAATGTGCTAGAAGTATAAAAAAAAGAGTAAGGACGTATAGAAAGAAGGAGACAGATAAGTAGAATCTGTTGCAGATTGAAAAAAAGAAATACGAACTGGGTAATAAAGAGAAAAAAAAATCTGAAAAAAAGGCCAAAGAAGTAGAAATCTTGAAGGAATTTCCTCTTTTTTTTCCTTTTTTTGAGCAGAAATTTGATTTTTTTTTTCTTTCTTTCTTTCTTAACTGAGATGGAGAGCATATCTCTTACCGGTTGATGAAGTCATTAGAGAGGATAATGAAAGACCAGGGCAAGGGGCGTAATTAGATATCGTTATGATAATATAATTCTTTATTGATTGCCTGCACTTTCCCCCATCTCGTTTACGTATTATAGCCAGGGGATGGGATTTATTCTTTCTCTCTCTCTCTCTCTTTCTGTCTGTCTCTCCCTCTCTCGCACTCTCTCCTTCTCTTTCACTTTCTCTGTTTGCCTGTCTCTCCCTATCTCGCACTCTCTCCTTCTCTCTCTATCTCTCTCTCTCTGTCTGTCTCTCCCTCTCTCGCACTCTCTCCTTCTCTCTCTCTCTGTCTGTTCAACTCAATCCGATCAGTATTTCAGCACGTGTAATGAGAGTCTAAAGTATTTTCCTTGTACAGATGCTAAACTAAAATGCAATTTTGTGCAATGTTTTTACGCTGTAAATTGTGATATGGTGTATGCTTTCAGGATTATTTTTTTATCAGCATCTCTAGACGTCAGAATTATTCATCTTTGTTATCTTTTTTTTTTTTTTTTTTTCAAAAATGTCTTCGCAGTAAATAGGCCTAGATAGGTTAGCTGGGAGAGCGTTAGGCTGAAGATCCAAAGGTCTCCGGTTCGATCCCGAGTCTGGGTACTTTTGAAGACAAGGCGGGGCTCATAGATTTTGCTTTCTTTCTTTTTTTTTTCTTTTTTTTTTGGGGGGGGGCTTTTTATAGCTTATGATTGAGCTTCCTTCATTTTCATTTTTTTTTTTTTTTTATCTTTTATTAGACATTGTTCATCACCAACAGAATCGCAGAGTTACATCACATTCAGTCCTCTAATCTCTCGGCCACTTTCTGCATATTATAAAATCATCATCGACCAAGGGCCCGACGGTCATGTCATCTTTCTCTCGCATTGCATAAACTAAGGTGCAATTGAGGTGTTGTCTTATTCCGTGATGGCCGTTGATAGAAAAGATCTGGCGCACTTTCACGGTCGTTGGTTTCCAGAAAGTGTGGGTCCGTGACGTCACACTGAAGCCGTTCGTTACGACCAACAGCGAGTCGGAAGTGAACCCGCGAATTTGCTTGTCTTGTCTTGCTGTGGCTGCTGATGGTTTTGGTGGTGGTGTTTTTGTTGTTGTGATTGTTTTGTTGTTGTTGATATATCTTATGCTGTTGTTGTTGTTGTTGATTTTACTGTTGTTGGTCGATTTCTCCTACTTCCCCTTCCGCTTTTTCGTCTTTTTCTGTTATGTTTTGTTTTTCTTCTTTCTTTCTTTCTTTCTTTCTTCTTCTTCTTCTTCTTCTTTTTCTTCTCCTTCTACTACTACTACTTTGTCTTTAATCATATCTAATGAGACTCTTGAACAAAAAGTAGAAGAATCAGTGCCATGATAACGAAACTGTCTCAAACTAACTTGAGATCAGAAACCGCGAAAATATACTAAATGCTAATCATTCTTTCGGAACTTTGTAAAATGTAGTTGAATAAAAAAAACATCTAAGATAATTTAATGCAAGGTTCATGAGTCCCCAACTCTGAAACAGAAAAAGACTTGTATAATTGCATGCATGATCCTGCTATCAATCATCTGTTATACAACACACATCACACCGTAAATTTCCCGCCATTTTTCTTTTCTTTCATTTTTTTTCTTTTTTAATAATAATGAACGATACTGAGGAGTTCAAGTTTCAAAAGAAAATCGACCTTTTAGGAAAAAAACCTAACATCCTTTTGACTTTATTCCCGGTTAGTATCAGCTTCACTTAGTCTTTCGCGCTTTCTTTAATTCATTTTAGTCTTGCGTTTCTCACATTTTCCCTAGGGCGAACGAAAGCTTTAGCACCATTATTAATCTGAATTCGGATCGTTAAACTTCTCTTGAGCGAAACAGAAGAGCCGGATAAGTGATCGTTCTCCGAAGGGTAAAAATGGCGGATGTTTGTTGGCTTCGACTTTGCTCTTTTCGCGTTTTACAAATTGAGTCTTATGTATGTGACTATTATCTATATTGTATTAGCATTGTTATAATTTGTATTACTATTATTATTGTTTATATATTCATCATTATTATTGTCATTATTATTACTATTATTTTCATTATCATTATTATTATTACTATTATCATCATTATTACCACTAATATCATTATCGTTAGAATTGTTTTATATATCATCTATTATTGCTATCATTATAATCATTGTTTTATCATTATTGTTATCAATAATAATAATAATGATATTTATGGTAATGGTAATCTTAATAGCATTATATCATTATGATTGGTATTATCACTGCTATCATTATCTTTATTCATTATCATCATTGTAATCATCATTACCTTTATTACTATTACTACTTTATTACTATCATTACTATCACCATTATCATTATTATCATTAGCATTATATAATTACTATCATCAGTAGTAGTATTAATAATAGTTATAGTGGAAGTAGTAGTATTAAATATAGTAGTAAAAGTAATAAAAGTAGCAGTAGTAATAGTAGTAGATATAGTGGTAGTAGTATCATAATAATCAGCCAAACATAAAAACAATCACCAATTTCTTAATTTTCAACTTCCCTGTATTTCATTTCCTGAGATTCATCAAAAGGAAAGCAGAATAACCTCTCCTCTCCTTTTACAGTTTTTAGATACCACTTTGTAGGAGATGTCGATCGATTTGATTGAGTGACAGGGTCGGAAAGACACTCTTCTCCCGAACCACAGAAAGCAAAGAAAAAAAAAAAGGAACTTTGAAATGCCTTGATTTGTAAGGTAGGAAGATGAATGGGGTAGGATGGAAAGAGAAGGGAAAGATATACATACAAACACACACACGGACGCACGCATATGCACCAACACACACACACACACACACACACACACACACACACACACACACACACACACACACACACACACACACACACACACACACACACACACACACACACACACATACATACAGCGTTACACCGAATACTGAGCGAAAATCATCTGGAAAGCAACGAGACACAAAAGCCAGACCACTTCTTTCGGCGAGCATGGCCGCTGATGGCTGCAGATGAACTTAACACGATAACATTACCAGAATTCCCTGCCTTTGTTGTCGTAACACAGATGTATTTTATTGCATGACACCGACTCTCTGCAGTAATAATAGCATCCTGTAGTCTCCCCTCGTGTAATAATTCGCTGTATATACTTCCCCTCTCTGATGGAGACCACGTTTCTGGCGAAGGTTATGTGCATTATGGTGATCACGGCGAAATCTGAGGTAAATGTGTATAGATAAAAGAGAGGAGGGATTAAGTAAGGGAGAGAGAGAGGGGAGAAAGAGAGAGAGAGAGAGAGAGAGATATACAGCAACAGAGAGAGAAAATTTGACATCAAACTCCACATATTCTACGCCATAATATTTGTTTTGAGTTGTCATGTAGTCCATAAAAAATATATTTCTTAAATATCTAAAGCTTAAACACTGCACTGTATATTTGAAAAAAGTTATGTGAGTATTATCGATTTTATATAAGAAAATATAACTATAATAAGGATGAAAAACATATTAACCAAATTACAAGTAAAGAAGATAGTAACTAAAATAATATCATTGAGTGTAAAGACTGCAATCCAGATAAAAAAAAAAAAAAAAAAAAAAAAAAAAAAAAAAAAAAAAAAAAAAAAAAAACGGGAATTGCTGAATGCCCACATTTGTATTTCATGATGTAATTTGCATGAGGATAAGCAAAAAAAGTAATTAAAAAAATCTCATGTAGTATAATCCAATAACTGTCAGGAACTGAATCAAAAAAATTAATCGGTAAAAAGTTAAAAAAATGATAAATGAATAAACGTAATGTAATAATCACGAGAGACTCAGTAAGAAAAGAGAAATTATTGGAGCGTAATTTCAGAATACAAAAATCAACTTTGTGTATAATGCAGGAAGGAAGTCAGGTGTGTACAATGGTAAAGACAATTATGTGTTTTTGTCATATGGCATAAGGCATATGTGTACATATACATGTATAGATAGATAGATAGATAAATAGATAAATAGATAGATAGATATAGATATATAGACACATATTTATATGTATGTATGTATATTTACATACATATATACATATATATATACATATACATTTATATATATATATATATATATATATATATATATATATATATATATATATATATATATATATATATGTATATGTATATATGTAAATATACATACATGCATATATATATATATATATATATATATATATATATATATATATATATATATATATATATATATATGTATGTATGTATATATATATATATATATATATATATATATAGAGAGAGAGAGAGAGAGAGAGAGAGAGAGAGAGAAATGTGTGTGTGTGTGTGTGTGTATATATATATATATATATATATATATATATATATATATATATATATATATATATATATATATATATATATATATATATATGATTATCAATATTTGTTTCCACCCATAAGTAAAGCAAAAATACAACTGTATCTGACGTGGTATCCAAACACTGTCCAATGGATTTCCAATCTATACATACCATGACATAGCTGTGGATTATATCCCCCCCCCCCCCCCCCCCCCCCCAACCATTCCCAGCGGAGGTTCAGCCCAACCAACCCCCCACCCCACCCCACCCACCCACCCACCCCACCCCACCTCTTCCCCAATCGGGTTTCCAAGAGCACCGCACTACCTGCCCCCCCCCCCCCACCCCCACCCACCTTCCTCCCGACCCCCCTCTCCGCATGCCTCACCATTAACTGAACTCTCCTGACTTCGCTAAAATTTCCATACCAGTTGCCACGCTTACGCCAAGAGTGAGTCCCACGGGTATGGAAAGAGGGAAGGATTGGTACAGATGATGAACATAGGAAGAGGAAGACAGAGAGAGAGAGAGAGAGGGGGGGGGGAGGGAGAGAGAGAGAAGAGAGAGAGAAAGAGAGAGAGAGACAGACAGAGACAGTGACAGAAAGAGAGAGAGAGGGAGAGAGACAGAGAGAGAGAGAGAGACAGAGAGACAGAGATAGAGACAGAGACAGAGAGAGAGAGAGGGAGAGAGAGAGAGAGACAGAGACAGAGAGAGAGACAGAGACAGAGAGAGAGGGAGTCCTTCCTTATGTTCCACTGTTCCTTTATCTAGAAAGAGGGAAGAATTGGTACAGATGATGAACATAGGAAGAGGAAGACAGAGAGAGAGATAGAGAGAGAGAGAGAGTCCTTCCTTATGTTCCACTGTTCCTTTATTTGTCTCTTTCTCTCGGTTAGTGAGAGAAGAAGACATAGCAGGAGACAAGTCCGTTCCCCTTTGACTCTGACTTTGGTTTCGTTTTTCCGTCGTTCGTTCTCTCTCTATGATATCTATTAATATCTTCTCGTTTCTTAATATCTTTCAATGCTTCTACACGACTCGCTTTATGATGGAGACAATTGAAAGTTGATTTTTAAACGTATATATGCAACGAATATGTAATAACAATTATGAATATTTGTACTAGATAAGTTGTTTTTAGTCAACATTGAGAGCAGAATAGTAATGCACTTTCTGTTCGTTTCTTGTCTATGAAAATAAAAAATCATATTTATGTAATTGTGACTTTATTGACGTTGATACTTAAACACACTCTTATGCACCAGAGACTGACAATAATATACATGCAACTTACCTTACCTGGAGAATAATCACTACCATGGAATGCATGCAATTTATTCATACTTACCTCACTAACATCCATTGCATTTGCCGAGCTCTGAATCACTCAAATTACATGGACTTGATATAGCAGTTATTAGAGAAACGGAGCAACTTGCATTTGAAGGTTTTGCTGACTTGGAAATGGTAATCAGGAAATCCGAAAGCTTTTTCGAAAAGAATTTGCTGATACTCGCGATAACACGGGTGAATA
>BOPN01001178.1:17500-22500 GCA_017312705.2 Penaeus japonicus | reverse complement strand
TGTAAAAGCATCCGATGCTGCAGAAGCCAAAATCATGAGAGGTAATGACTTCCCCTCCTTGACCTTGCTCACTTGCAGATGAATAGGCTTGGCTGTGGAAATGGGCAATATCTCTGTCTGTCTCTGTTCCTGTGTTTGTTTCTCTCTCTCTCTCTCTCTCTCTCTCTCTCTCTCTCTCTCTCTCTCTCTCTCTCTCTCTCTCTCTCTCTCTCTCTCTCTCTCTCTCTCTCTCTCTCTCTCTCTCTCTCTCTCTCCCTCTCCTTCTCCCACTCCCACTCCCACTCCCACTCCCACTCCCTCCCTCCCTCCCTCCCTCCCTCCCTCTCCCTCTTTCTCTCTCTCACTCTCTCTTTCTCCCTCCCTCTCCCTCTCCCTCTCCCTCTCCCTCCCTTTCCCTCTCCCTCCTCTCTGTCTTTATTTTCCTATTCTCTCTCTCTCTCTCTCTCTCTCTCTCTCTCTCTCTCTCTCTCTCTCTCTCTCTCTCTCTCTCTCTCTCTCTCTCTCTCTCTCTCTCTCCTTCTCACTCTTATGTTCTCTTTCTCCTCTCTTCTGTGTGAGTATTTTTGTGTGTAGGTCTGTGTCTGTGTTTTTCCATGTGTGTGTGTGTATGTGGAGGTACATGAGATATTAGCCTCCCAACTTGTAGATATAAGAAATGGTGTATTATCAGCAATGAAATGTTTTGAAGGTTGTCATAAGATAGTCCCACATGTGCCATGTCATTTCTATCTGTATTTTTATCCAAACTTTTGAAATTTGATATTGAATGATATACAGAAATTAAAATAATTTTATTACTGACTCTTAAAATGTTACCAAGATACTAAAATAAGAGGAATATATTTGTTAAGTATGTTATGTAATTTAGATAAATGATTGTTAGTCATAAGTCATGTATGCCCATAAGAATCCTCTGCATAAACCCCAGTTTAGGAACCTCTCAGTTAGATTTTTGCTGTATGTAAGGAATGGAATATGTTTTATAACATTTACATGAGTAAAAAAAAGTGCTGTATGTTACTACAAGACAAGATTTTGGTGTTATATAAAGAAAAGAGATTGACTTGAGATACAGATGAGACTGTAATATTTATTTACTTTTTCTTTGAATTTTCAGCTCCAAAAAGAAAGATCAACGACACAAATCAGGAAGACAGAAATACAAAGAAGGTACCCCTATCACAGCGACCTGTAGCATTTGTTAAATCCAGCGACAACCAAATGAAAAATCAGAAAACTAAAATAGAGAATGCTGACACCCAGGAGACAAGCCCACCCAAGCAAAGGAAACTGGCACAGAATGAGGCCAAGACGTTAGTTGCCAGACACGAGACAGACCAGCAACACAGAAACACAAATAAGCTGCCCCTATCTCAGAGACCCTTAGCCTTTGTAAAATCCAGTGAGGTCCTTCATTTGGGAAAGACCCTTCCTGAAACTCCTGAAGTTGAAGAGAATGAAGCTGAAGTAGAAGAAAATGAAACAGAAGAAGTTGAGGAGGAGGAAGCTGAAACAGAAGAAGTTGAGGTGGAGGAAGCTGAAACAGAAGCAACCAGTGAACCAGACCCCAGGCAGAATGACCAGCCAAGGAATAATATCAATTTGTCAGTGAACAAATATAAATTGGCTGTCCAGAATAATTCCAAATTTGCCAATGCAGCAGCGCAGGCCAAAGGCTTGCTGCCGGGAAGGGGAATTGGCCAATCGAGTGTCAGGCAAGGAAGAGGAGCATTAAGACCAGGTCCTCATTTACAAGGGTAAGAAATAGAAGGAGCAGAATGTGAAGCACTTAGAGATTAAATACTTACAGAATTTATTCAGCGACTTTAATGATGATTTTTTATAGTTTTGCCCATGTTTCCTCTCTACTCTTTTGTTGTGCATTAATTTAGTGAGACCTTATTCATTTAGGAATGATTTGATAATCTTCATCAAGTGAGGTATCTTTAATAATCATTAATGTGAAAGTTTTGATTACCCTTGATATTTCCAGGCCAGTAGGTGGCCCTCCTGCATTTAACAAGACCAACAACTTTGCCCCCTCAAATGGAATGCAGCCAAGGTAAGGAATCTTTTGTGAATTGGGGAGCTGTCATATGAGTAAAGTAGCAGATAGGATAGCTTCACATTGTCACGTGATACTATGTTATATATCTATATATGACAGACCAGATAGGAAAGGCAATTCAGTTAGTGAAGTGAATGATTTGACAGAGAGGGGAGGGTGTTGTATCTTGAAGAATCTTTATTCAATTTTCTTTACTCTTAATGTTTCCAGTCCAGCAGCCACTCCTCCTGCAGTGAGACAAATGAACAACTTTGCTCCCTCATACGGAATGCAGCAAAGGTAGGAATTTTGTTACATGAATCAGTAAATTACCATGAATCAGTAATTAGTGTCTATCATATGAATAGAACACCAGACAAGAGGGCTTCACAAATTGTCAAGTGTTACCATGTTAGATATATATGACATAACAGAAATAGAAAAGGCTATTCAGTAAGTAAGCAGGAATCTATATCAATCACAAATGCTGAATATTTTTTATTACCAGTGATGTTTCCAGGCCATCAGCAACTCCTGCAGTGAAACAGACCAACAGCTTTGCCCCCTTTCAGGGAATGCAAAAGAGGATCCAGGATTTGGGGAATTTTAATATTTTGCATTAGTATATCTATTTTTAATGTTGCCTTTTTTAAATAAAGATAGTTTCTCTTGTGCTCTCTCTTTCTCCCTCTCTCCTTCTCTCCTTCTTCCTCTCCCCTTCACTTTCCCATACATTTTCCCCTTCCCCTTCTATTTCTGTTCTCACCCTCTCATCCACCCTCTCTCTCTCTCTCCTCTCAATTTTCTCTCTCTCTCTCTCTCTCTCTCTCTCTCTCTCTCTCTCTCTCTCTCTCTCTCTCTCTCTCTCTCTCTCTCTCTCTCTCTCTCTCTCTCTCTCTCTCTCTCTCTCTCTCTCTCTCTCTCTTTCCCATTTTAAATCAACAGCCAAGATATGCATATCCAATACTTATATCCCCTCTCACTTTCCCGCACGGGAAAATTTTCAGGCAAGCGCAGAGACCAGTGATGAAATTCAAGATCAACGAGCGTGACCCCCTAGCCAAGTTCGTCATTTTGATGCACGAATACCGCGATTCCAACTCTGTGGTCAATACTATCTACCAGTCAGCTACCTTCTCTCACATGAATGTGGAGTTCAAATGTACTGATCAGGGGCCAAATGTGTAAGTTATTAGTAATAATGTTACATTCTGGGATTTTAAAATGATGGGAGATTCATTGTGCTATGACTCCTTGGCTCATTGATCGGTGACTTAACCACAATTCCTGAAGCATAAGAAATAATATTAAATATAGCTTTTATTAAATGTGATTCTGTGTCTTTGTAAATATGTCAAGAGAAAAATATATATTGAAGACGACATTGATAATTGAAACAATGATGATTGTAGTAATGATGATGATGATATAGATGATATGATAATCATAATAATGTTGATGGTGATAAGGATTATTTTTATTATATTGATAATGAAGCTATAAAAAGAAAATATGTTGATTGATAAAGGAGCTTGATATATAATGAGTTACAACATGATGACAACCAACAGTACAGATATACATTTTATTTTACTCTCATTTCATACATTTCTCCCTCCTGCACAGGGAGTGTGCGGTGTTGATCCAGGGCACGCAGGTTGGTAAAGCCAAGGACACCAGCAAGAAGGGTGCCAAGGAGAGCGCATCGCTAAAGGCACTCGAGGAACTCCAGCGCAGGTGCTATACCCTCAGGGTGAGTTGTCCATTGCCCTCTGTTGTTGGTGATGGGGTTGTGTTTGTCTGTTCCTATTAGTGTTGTGGGTAAAGTTGTGGTTGTGTATGTGTGTGTGTGTGCCTTTTGGTGTTGTGGATAATGTTGTGTGTGTGTGTGTGTGTTTTTCTTTTTTTTTTTCTTCTTTTTTTTTTTGTGTGTGTGTGTGTGTGTGTGTGTGTGTGTGTGTGTGTGTGTGTGTGTGTGTGTGTGTGTATATGTGTGTATGTGTGTGTGTGCGTGCCTTTTGGTGTTTTGGGTAAAGTTGAGGTTTTGTGTGTGTTCCACTTGATGTGTATCCCTCTTGGTGTTGCAGGTAAAGTTGTGGTTTTGTGTGTTCGTGTTGGTATTTTTCATTTTGAACATCACTGTTCAGGATTTATGGGATTAACAGTTTGAATAGTTACATCTACAGAATTAGCTTTTTCTACATTTTATGGTAAGTATTGTACATCAGTTACATTTATCAATATCCTGAACTTTGCTAGTCATATTTATATAAATAAATGCTTTCAAATTAAATGAGAAATAATCTTCCATGGAACAGGATGATGTTACAATATAGCTAAAGGAATAGTAATAAAAAGGCTAGATCCTTTTGCAGAAACAAAGATATCTTATAGTTCCATTACTAAAAGTTACATTACAGTTTGCTTGTTTTTAAATTCCTCCCCCCACCCTCCCTATAATATTACATCCTCTGAAAGAAAGCAGTCTTCAATGACAGGAGCTATTTTTTATATTATCCAAGATTCTATAAGTTATATATACACAAATCTCAGGACCTGAAATGTTTTGTTTTTTTTCATTATTTCACATAAGATCGTAAAATAAATGAAATATGAAGGTATTGCATTTCTCTCTAATTTTGTTTCCTAATATATGTGTGTATGTGCGCATGTTTGTGTGCACGCGTGTGGGTGGGTGGGTGTGTGGGTGTGTGCGCATCTACCAAAATTAACACCTGCTTTGATAATTACTATTAAAACCTGCAGCAACATATACCAAAATAAAAGCCTCCATTCCCACGCCCCACAGATCCTGAAGCAGCATTCGTCGGAGGAAGAAGTGTCTGTAACCGATGTCGACGGGAGGGTGTCCAAGGTGAATGAAGGAGGCTCCTCCATCGACAGGCCCGTGGAGGACACGTCTGTAGGCAGCAAGCTCCTCAAGATGATGGGC
>BOPN01001177.1:332749-334839 GCA_017312705.2 Penaeus japonicus | reverse complement strand
CGTGCACGTGTGTGTGTGTGTGTGTGTGTGTGTGTGTGTGTGTGTGTGTGTGTGTGTGTGTGTGTGTGTCCGTGCATATATATGTGTAGATATATACGAGTTATATAGACGGATAGATAAGTCAATAACCATAAGACAAGAGAGGATGAAAATGATATAGAAAAATCGACTGTAGAGAGAGAGAAAAGAAAAAAGAAAAAAAAAAGAATGCAGTTCTTAGGGAACATCTTTCTCGAAATCTACAAATCATGTGGTGGTCGGAAGGCCGTTTGTAATTCCCTTTCAACCTCTTAATTCCTCTTTTATCGTCGTTTTAGTTCTCCTTTTTTCATGTTTTTCTTTTTTTTTCTTTTTTTCTTTTTTTGTCTATTGATGAATATCTTTCACCGTTTTTTATTGAGGTTTGCGTTTTTTTTCTCTATCGATTAATATCTTTCACCATTTTCGATTGAGGTTTGCAGTTGTTGTTTTTTTGTTGTTGTTTTTTGTCTATTGATGAATATCTTTCACCAATTTTAGGACACGACAAAAGGATAGGAAGATGCTACCTTGCCCTCAGACACACGCAATTTTTTTTCCCTATCCGTCGAGTCCTTTCACGTTATAAGCAGCTTCTGATATCAAGGAGAGATGTGGCGAATTCCCTCCATTACGGACGTCCCTCTCCCTCCTCCTCCTCCTCCTCCTCCCCTTCCCTACTGTGACCTAATATCTCGCCATCTTCCACTCGCAAATCTAGTTACTAGTAAGAGCGTCTGAGGGACACCCTTCACTCACCCCTTGTCTCCCCCCTCCTCCCCCAGGACGCCGGGGTGTTGAACCACGCGGGGGACTGCCTGGCGACCTTCAGGACGGCGGAGACACAGACCGAGAAGAAGGAGCGGTGCTGGACGCAGTTCTTTCACTGTGTTGTAGGTCGGTGCCCATGGGAGGGGGAGGGGGGGGGCGCTTGTGAGCCTTGTATTCTCTTTGGTTTAATGTGTTCTTCTGGAATGATGTTTGTGTGTTGATGTGCTTGGGTGTTTGTGAGAGTCGAGAGGCGGTTTGTATTGAGGGGGGCTGGGGGAAGGGGGGAGGGGGGCAGCACTCGCCGAAGGAAGACTCAGGTTCATGTCTTTAGGCCTACGCAAGCCTTTGTTACAATGGATCCGAAAGCAGAAGCCTAAATTGCCCACTGTGGTATTAGAACATAAGAGATTGGGCAGGGATGTATGTGGTCTGGATAGTCACGAAAGATGAAGGAAATAAACAGTAATAGTTTTCAAGTTGAATTAATTTATTTTCATGAAGTGAGAAAAATGCCATGGGATTTTGTTGTTAATTTAAATATTTAGCCCTTCTAACTTTAGCATGCACACACACACACACACACACTCACTCACTCACTCACACACACACACAAGCAAACACACACACACACAAACAAACACACACACACACACACTCACTCACTCACACACACACACACACACTCACTCACTCACTCACTCACTCACTCACACACACACACACACACACACACACACTCACTCACTCACTCACACACACACACACACACACACACACAAACACACACACACACTCACTCACTCACACACACACACACACATACACACAAACACACACACACACTCATTCACTCACTCACACACACGCACACACACACACACACACGCACACACACACACACACACACACACACACACTCATTCACTCACTCACCATACACACGCACATAGGAAAGCTGTTTTTTTTTATAATTTCATTCTTTTAATGTTAATGATATCTATATATGCAAAACACTTTTAATGTCATTTCTATCTGTTGACTACACAACCTAAGATAATTTCTCTAATTTTCAACAAATTCTCGAAACCTATTCTCAGAAAAGAGCTAACGTACCTAAAAAAAAAAAAGAAAAAAAAGAAAAGAAAAAAAAATATATATATAAATGCAGCAGGAAAGGTTGCATGTTGCAGAAGGAATATCTCGTGCTTGGGAAGCGCATTTGAGATGAAAATGGCGAAGTCGGGTTTGCAAGCACATTCCACCGGCTTGCTTTCAGATATTTCGAGACTCCTTCGTGTGCT
>BOPN01001177.1:300249-305249 GCA_017312705.2 Penaeus japonicus | reverse complement strand
GAGAGAGAGAGAGAGAGAGAGAGAGAGAGAGAGAGAGAGAGAGAGAGAGAGAGAGAGAGAGAGAGAGAGAGAGAGAGAGAGAGAGAGAGAGAGAGAGAGAGAGAGAGAGAGAGAGAGAGAAAGAGAGAGAGAAAGTGAGTTAGAAAGTGAGTAAGAGAGAGAGAGAGAGAGAAAGAAAGAAAGAGAGAGAGAAAGTGAGTTAGAGAGAAAGTGAGTAAGGGAAAGAGAGAGAAAGTGAGTAAGAGAAAGAGAGAGAGAAAGTAAGAGAGAGAGATTGAGAGAGAAGTGAGTGAGTAAGAGAAAGAGAGAGAGAGAGAGAGGGTAAGAGAAAGAGAGAGAGAGAGAGCGAGAGAGAGAGAGAGGGAAAGTGAGTAAGAGAAAGAGAGAGAGGGCGAGAGAGAGAGAAAGAGAGAAGAGAAAGAGAGAGAGAGAGAGAAAGCCGCACATACACACAATGAAAAGGTAATGTATCCTTTCTCAACTCTGCATAAATTAATATTCCAGGCAGGCTGTGGTGCCTCGCTGGGAGACCTACAACCACTCTCCACCCTACACCGGCCGAAGGTTAGGGGTGGCAGCAGGAGAATAGAAAAAAAAAGAAAGGGAATAAGAGAGAGAGTGTGAGAGGTGGAGGAGCGTAAAATTCGACACAAGGAAGAAGGAAAGGGGCGCAAACGAGCAATTGATTAGCGTTGGTCGAGTGTGAACCTTCGTAGAGTGCGTATCTCAGGATAGAACAAGCCTTCACAGAACATAAAATACACCATTACTATAAACATCATTAAACCTCAAACTACACCATACCCCCCGACTAGCAATCTACTAACCCTTTTTTTCAGAAGAATTTAAAAAAAAGTAAAAATAAAAACTAAGGATGGTAAAACCCTAAGACAAAAGCTGCATTTAAGTAGGGTATCGCCAGGAGGTCAGACGGGAAATGGGCAGGATGAGGGAGACAGGGAGAGGTTAGGCTTCGTATGTGTGACTGGTGGGGGTGAGGGGCGAAGAGGGGGGAAGGGGGGGAGAGGGAGAGGGAGAGGGAGAGACAACGAAGCTGTCCATGGGACCATCCTGTTTCTAGCCTGTGTTTCACTCACACACGTGTATGGGGGACGCGCTGAAGCAGAGGGGAGGAAGAGGGGAGGAAGAGGGGGATAGGAGGGGGGGGCAGTCGCTTTTCGTGAGCGAGAGAGAGATGGCTGACTAGAGAGACAGTCTATTAAATGCAAATACTGATTGACTGATGGATAAAGCTATTGATCATCTCTCTTTACGTAGATAAATTGATAGATTGATAGATATAATTGTATGTGTGTGTGTGTGTGTGAATACATGTATATATATACAAATACATATATGTATACCTATGTATGTATGTATGTATGTATGTATCTCTCCATCTATCTATCTATCTATCTCTCTCTCTCTCTCTCTCTCTCTCTCTCTCTCTCTCTCTCGAGGAGGGGGTTAGGGGGATGAGAGAGAGAGGAGGGGGATAGGGGGATGAGAGAGAGAGGAGGGGGATAGGGGGATGAGAGAGAGAGGAGGGGGATAGGGGGATGAGAGAGAGAGGAGGGGGATAGGGGGATGAGAGAGAGAGGAGGGGGATAGGGGGATGAGAGAGAGAGGAGGGGGATAGGGGGATGAGAGAGAGAGGAGGGGGATAGGGGGATGAGAGAGAGAGGAGGGGGATAGGGGGATGAGAGAGAGAGGAGGGGGATAGGGGGATGAGAGAGAGAGGAGGGGGATAGGGGGATGAGAGAGAGAGGAGGGGGATAGGGGGATGAGAGAGAGAGGAGGGGGATAGGGGGATGAGAGAGAGAGGAGGGGGATAGGGGGATGAGAGAGAGAGGAGGGGGATAGGGGGATGAGAGAGAGAGGAGGGGGATAGGGGGATGAGAGAGAGAGGAGGGGGATAGGGGGATGAGAGAGAGAGGAGGGGGATAGGGGGATGAGAGAGAGAGGAGGGGGTTAGGGGGATGAGAGAGAGAGGAGGGGGATAGGGGGATGAGAGAGAGAGGAGGGGGATAGGGGGATGAGAGAGAGAGGAGGGGGATAGGGGGATGAGAGAGAGAGGAGGGGGTTAGGGGATGAGAGAGAGAGGAGGGGGATAGGAGGATGAGAGAGAGAGGAGGGGGTTAGGGGGATGAGAGAGAGAGGAGGGGGATAGGAGGATGAGAGAGAGAGGAGGGGGATAGGGGGATGAGAGAGAGAGGAGGGGGTTAGGGGGATGAGAGAGAGAGGAGGGGGATAGGAGGATGAGAGAGAGAGGAGGGGGATAGGAGGATGAGAGAGAGAGAGAGAGAAGTAGGAAGAGAGGGGAGGGGAGATGTGAAGAAGGAAGGGAGAGAGAGGGGAGCCAGAGAGTAAAAAGAGAGAGCGAGAGAGAAATAAAGAGAGGGAGAGAGAAAGAGAGAGAGAGAGAGAGAGATAGATGAGAGGAGTAGGAGAGAGAGAAAGAGAGAGAGTAAGAGGGCGGGAGAGTGAGAGAGAGATAGAGATAGAGAGAGGCTGGGACAACAGAGACAGACAGACAACATTCAGATAAGGTGGCTGAGGCAGAAAGTTGGGCTCCCACTTTCACCTTAATGATAAAGATAGGCACCAATTGAATTTAAGTGCGCCTACAGGTACTCTGAGAACATCCCTGAATCTGAAGTGTAACATTTTTACTCTTTGTGCCTTTGCATTATTTATTATCATTTCCTTCTTCTTCTTCCTTTTTCCCTCTTTTCGTCCTCTCTTCCTCTCTTCTTCATCTCCTGTCTTCCAATACTTTTAACTTTCGTTCTCCAATTCAGCTTCTTCTATTCCATCCATACTCTCGTTTTTTTGTTTTTGTTTTTTTTCGTTTTTTTTCACATTCCATTGCTAATACCGACTCCCTTCTCCAATTTTCCTCTCTATTTTCTTTCCAAGCTTCATCGCAAACAAGAGAATCGGAAGAGCGGCTGTTATTAAGCGATAAATAACTCTTGAATGCAAAATGGATAAACAAATGTCATAAATGTAAACAAGTGTGCCCATGTCAAGTCCTCAGTCCTAGTATGTATAGTTATCGAGTTCGAGCTATAAATTTACTTATTTAATTAAATGTATAGGAATTTTGAAATTTTAATGAATCTTATACCACACTTATATTAAGTCCCAGGAAAATATCATTCGAATACTAAGTTTATTATTTACGTCATAATGAATTAATTTTGAAATTATAAATGAATCTTATACCAGACACTTATATTAAGTCCCAGGAAAATATTCGAATACTAAGTTTATTATTTACGTCATAATGAATTTGTTTTTCAGGTTTCCTTTCGGTTGCTACTTTTCAGGCAAATGGAAACGTTAGTTCGTTTTTCCTTCTTTTGGAAATATATGAGTGAAAAGATATGACACAGATAATTCCGCCTCTAATGCGGTCAACGCGCTCCTTTTTCTTAGTATTTTCCTTACCATTGTTCGGGGAATGTATTTATTTTGTCCTTACTCTCGTGTCCAAGTGCCAGGCACTCTGCATCAGACAGTAGGAAAAGCGGTTACCATGATGTCATTATATCTTTAACACATACTTGAATACATACTCCCATTAGAACACATACACACACTAACACTTGCCAAAAATATAGACTTAGAAGGACATCTCTCTCACTCTCTCTCTCTCTCTCTCTCTCTCTCTCTCTCTCTCTCTCTCTCTCTCTCTCTCTCTCTCTCTCTCTCTCTCTCTCTCTCTCTATATATATATATATATATATATATATATATATATATATATATATATATATATATATATATGTATGTATGTGTGTGTGTGTGGATGTGTGTGTTGGGTGTGTGTGTGTGCACATATATATGTATGCATGCATGCATATATGTAAGTATCACACATAAGCGGGCATACAGGTATAAGAGTGATATTTAACAATTATAAAGTAAAATAACTTCTTTCAATCATAACAGAGTTTCACACTCACGCCAGGTTATCATTGTTTATCTGGAATATGAATACCCATTGCGTATAAAGTGAATTTCGAGCGAAAATACACACCGGCGTACGCACGTTTTATCGTGAAAACAATAAATTTAATCTGTCGGAGACTTATCCCTGCCTATGATAACCCATATACAAACACCAAATGCGGTTTGATTGAACTCTAAGTTGAACTTCTGCGTTCAGAAAAGATCTGTAGGTTATCTGAACCATAAAAATGCTAATTACACAAAACTAGCAGGTCGGGCGGCCCTATATAGCAATCACCAGAAGACATTTGATCTGTTCTGTTGCATGGTTCCAGCGGGGGTTCTTATCTCCGGTTCTCCAGCTATTGTTGCTAAAATCCGGGTATGAATAACTAATGAGCGGCGTGTTCTGCTCGCCTCGAATGTGCGAAGGAAATATATGTAGGGGAGGAGGCATGGTTGGCGTTCGGTAACAGTTGGCCTGATAATAATTATTCTACACCTGTTGAACACATGTTACAAAATCGACTCTTAACACACCATACAACGCATTGCTCTCGCTTACCCTACCTCATCAAGTGGATATCATTTCTGCAAACGGACGTCGTCTTTGTGTCTGTCTGTCTGCTTGGCTTCCCGGCTGTCTGCTTGTTGGCTTGTCTGTATGAATGTTGACTTGTCTGTCTGCTTCTGTACCTGTTTGTCTGTCTTTTTATGAGCCTGCTTGTTTGTCTGTCTGTTTGTATGCTTACTGTGTGTGTGTGTGTGTGTGTGTGTGTGTGTGTGTGTGTGTGTGTGTGTGTGTGTGTGTGTGTGTGTGTGTGTGTGTGTGTGTGTGTGTGTGTGCATACACACACTCATACATACATATATACATATAAACATATATATATATATATATATATATATATATATATATATATATATATATATATATATATATATATATATATATATATATATATATATATATATATATATATATGTGTGTGTGTGTGTGTGTGTGTGTGTGTGTGTGTGTATACACATTTATATATATACCT
>BOPN01001177.1:287749-290249 GCA_017312705.2 Penaeus japonicus | reverse complement strand
CACAAACACACACACAAACACACACAAAACGAGAACATATTTCCATGAACTATCTTGATGTCAATCCCCATACGTCTAGAACAACACTCTGCAAATATTCATCAAATCTAGCAAGAAATCAGCGGTGAGAGAAGCGTCTTACGAACCCCGTGGAGGAAGGACAAAAGAAGCGCCTGCAGCACCACCATTCCAAGTTATCCTTTTTCGCAACGAGGTGGTTATAACCCGGAGATGACTGTTATACTAAACCTATTCTGGAAGTTAACTGTTATACTAAACCTATTTTATAACACGGGGAAGATAACTGTTATACTAAACCTATTTTATAACACGGGGAAAATAACTGTTATACTAAACCTATTCTGTAACACGAGGAAAATAACTGTTATACTAAACCTATTCTGTAACACGGGGAAAATAACTGTTATACTAAACCTATTCTGTAACACGGGGAAAATAACTGTTATACTAAACCTATTCTGTAACACGGGGAAAATAACTGTTATACTAAACCTATTCTGTAACACGAGGAAAATAACTGTTATACTAAACCTATTCAGGAACACGGGGAAAATAACTGTTATACTAAACCTATTCTGTAACACGAGGAAAATAACTGTTATACTAAACCTATTCAGGAACACGGGGAAAATAACTGTTATACTAAACCTATTCTGTAACACGGGGAAAATAACTGTTATACTAAACCTATTTTATAACACGGGGAAAATAACTGTTATACTAAACCTATTCAGTAACACGGGGAAAATAACTGTTATACTAAACCTATTTCGTAAGACGGGGAACAAAAGTGCTACGTCATCCTCTACGTTACCGCGTACATGAGTACTGTGCTTACCCTCGGTCGACATGATAAACGACTCCATAGCATAAGTGTAAGTGTTCTCTCGCGCTGTTTACACTCCGCCTCCCAAGCGAAAAAATGAACAGTTGTAGGCCTATGTTGCTCTTGTTTTGATTACGTTTTTTTTTTATTTATTTATTTTTTGGCGTTTGTCTTTTTTTTTTTTAGGGAGTGGGGGTAAATATGAAATAATGACTGTATCAAAACCTAATTAGTAATGAGAAGGATGTACTTTATTGAAGCTAATGATACTATGGAATAAGACGTTTTCATAGTTTTATCTTTTTTTGAATCACCAATACATAATCTTCCTTCAACTACTAATCAAGCGCAATCCCATTCTGAGTAACAAGAATTCCTTCTGCTTATGCCTGTAAGGTACCTAAGATGATCCTCTACATTAAAGCTGTGACTGCCTGGATCTTGTTAAAGCTGAGCCACTCTTAGCCAAGGCTCTGAGGTCTCCCCTAGTCTTGAATTTGCGCTGGAAAGGAAATATATGTTTCTGGTGACAATCGGAAGGTGTTATAAGGTCTTTGGGAAATAACTTTTTTTAAACACGAAATAGGATATTTGTTTGCGTACAGTATTTCTAATAGGGAGTTTATAATTATATATGCATATATATATATATATATATATATATATATGTATATGTATGTATGTATGTGTTATGTATGTATGTATGTATGTATTCATGTATGTACGTACGTAATACTGCAACGTAATACTGCTAAAGATAGCGTAATATGTCGGCTCAGCTTCCTCCAAGAGGATGTGCCGCGCGGGCGGGGAAAGTGCCACGTCATGTAAGCAACAAGAGTTTCGCGCAAAAAAAGTTGAGAATTTCGCGTGCATTGACGCTGCGGGCCGTCGTGTCGCGCTCCGCCGCCGCCTCCCTCGGGTCTTCACGTATTTCTCCTGATTTTCACGTCCCTGCCCAACAACCTCACTTCCTTCAGCGGGTAGGAGTCACGACCACGAGAGCAGAACGCCAAAGCAACGAGGTTTTCACGCGGTCCTCCCGGAGAAGGGAACCACAAAGATGGTTAAGTACGACGTTCCAGACACAGCCTGCAGGAACTACACATTCTTTAGCGTGGATAAACGGAGCCTAAAGGAAACCGTACGCAGCTTGAGGAGGTAAATACACTCTGAGGGAGACACAGCCCAGTGGCGCTACACTCCCTCTGGAGCTAGGACAGTCTAATGAACTAACAGAACACAGTCTGGAAGTTGCAAAATATGTCGACAATATTGCTAATTTCTCAGAGAAACTTTACGTAAGATCTCAAATTTGGAAATAATACGAGTTGTGGATGCATTGTAAAGAGTGTGACCACAATTGCGAGGTAAATAATTCCACAGCGGTGGAATTATACAAAATACACATTCTGATAGAGTCGTTCACATCCTTAACTAAACACACATGCTGTGCGAATGACAAAGGGGTAACTGAACCCACTCTTTCTAAAGTATTAAATGGTTTCCCACGGTATTGGATGCTCGATTGCAGGAAATGCAAAGTACTGGCATGTCTGGAACCCGAAATGGAACCCGAAATGACAGGGTACTGCGAAGTCACTCTGAGATGCTCAAATGTCTGGATGCAGGTCTTCCAGATTTCAAAATTAT
>BOPN01001177.1:272749-280249 GCA_017312705.2 Penaeus japonicus | reverse complement strand
AGATGGCCAGCTGCTATTCGATCGGAATTTACGACGGTCGTAATATTTTAGCAATTCCAAGCCAATTACATTTGGTTATATACATCTGAAGAATGGCAATCAATGAATCGAGACTTGTAATCATAATACTGAGCGCCCTCTTAACTCTCAGTAGCTTCCTGAAGCAATTTCCAAGTACCGGAGTAGTAGAGTGAGGGAGGAGGCGGAGGAGGAGGAGGAGAAGGGAGGGGAGGGGGGTTCCGCCTGCAGTTGCGCGCACGCTCGATCCCCCTAACCCTCAACCCCGCCCCCCCCCCTCCCCCTCCATCTGCACCCTAAGTCCCGCTCCCCCAAACCCCCTCACTTGTTTAACAACGTCCCCCCAGCCACCACCCGCTCCCCTCCCCCCCGGTCCTCGCCGACACCCCCGCCCCGTAGCGCCCCCTACATACCTGCTTTACTCGTTTTCTCTCTGACTCTCTACTGCACATGCGTCGCGGGCTATTTTTTTTCTCTCTCTCTCTGATTTCGCCCTTCCAGTATCGTCACATCAGTCCCACCAGCGCCGTTTGTTTAGCGAAAGTTGCTCTCAGAAGACAACGGGGCGTTATTTAGCATCTCGAACCTCGTCCCGATGCTGCTGGATCCGGTTATGATCGCCAGGGAGGATGACTTCGAAAGCATTATAAAACGAGTCGGGTTATTTTGTTCTGCTGCAAGAAGGGAGATTCTCCGCTGGGCGTTTGGCCGCTTCCCAAGCACGCCCATTACACACGACAAACAACTCCAGAGCTCATCCCTTAGGTTTCTGCAACCAAGAAACGCCCGATCTTACATGCACAGACAGATACATACATACACTCTCCTTCGTGCCTCTCTCTCTCTCTCTCTCTCTCTCTCTCTCTCTCTCTCTCTCTCTCTCTCTCTCTCTGTCTCTCTCTCTTACGTATATACTCACACGCTTACATAAGGGAGCGTTGGAATAAAAATAAACACCATCGGAAATAGTTGGAAGCGGGAGGATAAGACAAGGCCATGCTTTCAACTCCCATGCGTATTAGCTTTTATACAGACCCTCCCTCCAAAAAGAGGACCTCGTACCCCCTTACCCCCGCGGACACACCTGGATCTCCACAATAACAAGTGTGTGACTGGAATGAACATCTGTTTGCTAAAAACACCTGTGGGTGCGAGCGTGTGTGTTTCCCGGGGCATAATCCTCAACTCTCTATCTATTTTGAGCAACCTACAGGCACACATCATCTTCTGTTGCTCCTGGTAAAGTAGCAATTCATTATCCTCTTTGTTACGTTCTGTTCGTTTTGTCCGGTTAGGTGCTCAGTGCCTTCGATCCTGCGGAGATGTGCCAATGCGGGAGTGTGCTTCTTTCATGACATTCCCCTCGTGTGCTTCGACCCCAAGCTCGACCCAGGGTTCATAGCTCCTGGCTCGACCCTCGTGTGCTTCGACCCCAAGCTCGACCCAGGGTTCATAGCTCCTGGTTCGACCCTCGTGTGCTTCGACCCCAAGCTCGACCCAGGGTTCATAGCTCCTGGCTCGACCCTCGTGTGGCCGCGCTGGTTCGCTCCAGGAATAGAAGAGGATGGGGGAGGATGGAAACGGAGGTACTGCATGAAGTGATGAGAGTGAAGTCGATGTTTTTTTTATGATATTGTTCATGAATTAGGAAGACGAAAAGTTCAGCTAAGGAGAACAGTGTGTCTTTAATGAACAAAATATTTCGAGCATTGTTTTAAAATAGATATATATACAATTAAAAAATGAAATATTGAAGATAAGCAAGTGCTTGCCTGTATTCACATCAAGTGCAATACCGATTGGTATCAAAATAGACGATCAACATTTCTTGCAACAGTTTAAAACATTGTAAATACGCCTAAGGAGATATATGAAAATTAACAAGAAACAGGAGGAAACATACATGCAACTTGAGACCCTGAGACCCAAAGACGAAGAGAATAAGAGAGAAAAGCGAGGAGAGGGGAGGCAAATAATCACCCAGAGAGGCGTGCCAGAAGAAGGCAACTTAAGAACGGATGAAGGGGGAGGGAGAAGGGGCGCGCGGTTGGGTGGATGGAAGATGGAATGTTTGTGCAATGAGCAGCGCGGGCGGTGGCGGCTGCGTGGGCGATATTGTATAGTGGGTGTTGTTGGCGAGTGGGCGTCATTTCTATTTGCTGTCTTTGCAGTATCCATATGTAGGCGTTGGGTATAAGCGTTTGCTGTGCGTGGGCGTAGGACAAAAGGTATGTATAACCATAGTTGCTATCTGGGTTGTAAGAAGTAATAGGGGCGGAGCTTGATCGTATGTGTGGGTGAAGCAAAGGTACGATTGTGTAGAAATAACATCCTTGTGGGCGGGGGCGAGCTCATGTTGCATTGAGCGTGTGTTGTATTGCAAGCAAAACTGTCTGTAATCTGTAATAATACCGTGACGTTTTGTTTTAAAAATATATGTATATATCATAAATGAAAATCACCTGAAGTTTTCAATTTACCAGAAACAGCTTTGGATACATATTTATATATACAGCCAGTCTAAGTACCAGCTGATTTACGAGAGTTACCCGTCAGACGGTACCTTTGCCTCGCTAAAGTAATACCTGGTAATTGTCACTTTATTTGAGAAAATTACGTATATTATAAAAACCCTTTAATTCAAACCATGCGGATTATTAGCCTGTGTGTTAAGCTTGTATGTTCGTCTTTTTTTTTCTCTCTCTCTCCCACAGGGATATTAATAATGGACATGTTACAAATTGATTGTAATATAATATGACCTGGTTATTGCCCCCATCCACCCCCCCCATCCCCCCATGGAACCCCAAAGACATTCTAGTGCCGCAACACACCACTTTCTTGTCACTCACACGATCTTTACTAGATCTCCATAAATTAGAAAGAACACTATATACTTCTTGGTCTGGTCGAAAGACAATAGAATCCTAGAATGATGATGGGATATTGATGAGGAATGCAGATCTGATGAGCTGTTTAGCCTCAGCACTCGAGGAATTCCTAATGTGAGAAGGCAATCAGCGAGGCGACATTTAATCGCCTGCTTCAGAAAGTGACGAGTGGAGAGCTAGAATGTATCCAGATTTCTACGATGAGAGCTAGAATGTATCCGGATTTCTAGGATGAGAGCTAGAATGTATCCAGATTTCTAGGATGAGAGTTTGAATGTATCCAGGTTTCTAGGATGAGAGCTAGAATGTATCCAGATTTCTACGATGAGAGCTAGAATGTATCCGGATTTCTAGGATGAGAGCTAGAATGTATCCAGATTTCTAGGATGAGAGTTAGAATGTATCCAGATTTCTAGGATGAGAGCTAGAATGTATCCAGATTTCTAGGATGAGAGCTAGAATGTATGCAGTTTTCTAGGATGAGAGCTAGAATGTATCCAGATTTCTAGGATGAGAGCTAGAATGTATCCAGATTTCTAGGATGAGAGCTAGAATGTATCCAGTTTTCTAGGATGAGAGTTAGAATGTATCTAGATTTCTAGGATGAGATCTAGAATGTATCCAAATTTCTAGGATGAGAGTTAGAATGTATCCAGATTTCTAGGATGAAGACAGGTAGCCAATGACTGTACCCATAATTGCCCCTGAGAAGTGTCTTGTTGTTCGCTCTAATGCCGGGGTGGGACATGTGACAGCTGATTTTGTAATTATAACTTGTTTGACTCTTAGTCTACATAACATCTGTTCGCTCCTCACTTTCGCCAGCAGGTGACCGGGTTGCCCGTTCTGTAAGCGCCTCATGACATGCACCTGACCCGATGTCCGTGCCAGCCCTCTTGTCAGCGATCTGTCTTTTCCGTTCGTGACCGGAGGCAGGGAGGGACTTGGGGCGCATAGGCAGGGAGATGCAGCCTCTCAGGGCATCTTTCTTTGTCCAGTAATCGAACTCTGAAATCGGCTACTTGGCTACAAAGGAGAATGTTTTATAACAATCGGTCTATTTTCAGTTCGGAGTTAATACGCGTCTTGGTACGGCAATCTATAAGTCATCGGTGTTCGCCTTTGCTAATGAATACATACACTAGCATACGACTACAACTACATGTATACACACACACACACACACACACACACACACACACACACACACACACACACACACACACACATATATATATATATATATATATATATATATATATATATATATAGATAGATAGATAGATAGATAGATAGATAGATAGATACACACACACACACACATATATATACATACATGCATACATATATATATATATATATATATATATATATATATATATATATATATATATATATACATATATATTTCTCTCGATATAGGGGGCCCATATTTCACAACCAGTAAACAACCATCACGTGAGCCACACCATCTGCTAGACACCATATCGCACTGTATGTTGCGATGCCACCCTTCCTGCTGAAACACGGCTATGATTTATCTGCTTAGGATTCATGAACTCAGCGGGTTCGGGGATTTTCTGGGGCTGAGAATAGCGAGCAGTTCTTTATCGTGATTAATATTCATGAACGCTGTTGGCACTCGGCACTTTTCGTTAATAAATCGATAGAATGCCGACTGGGATCTCACTCTGCCTAGGAGGAGGGCTTTCGCGAGGACGGTTGCACGGCTGTGTCTGTGTGTCTGTGTCTGCTTGTCTGTGTCTGTCTGCCTGTGTGTCTATGTCTGTTTGTCTGTGTCTGCTTGTCTGTGTCTGTCTGTCTGTGTCTGTTTGGTTGTGTCTCATTATCTGTGTGTCTATGTCTGTCTGTCTGTCTATGTCTGCCTGTCTGTCTATGTCTGCCTGTCTGTCTATGTCTGCCTGTCTGTTTGTGTCTGTCTGTCTGTGTCTGCCAGTCGAGACAGTATGTTGCACGCACACTTACGTAAGGCTGTTTTGAGTACATATATGTGTGAATACTTTCAGAGTCAATAAACATCCTTGCAATATGCTTCTAGTTAGTGACGAACTAATGACCATGCATGCCAAATCGGCGGAGGAGGAAAAAACGACGGATTAATGAGCATGAGAGCAAGTCTTCCAGGGAAATTAAGCACTGGGGATATGCGTGTGTGTGTGTGTGTGTGTACATATACACACACATAAACACTCACTCACACACTCACACACACACTCACTCTCTCACTCTCTCTCTCTCTCTCTCTCTCTCTCTCTCTCTCTCTCTCTCTCTCTCTCTCTCTCTCTCTCTCTCTCTCTCTCTCTCTCTCTCTGTGTGTGTGTGTGTGTGTGTGTGTGTGTGTGTGTGTGTGTGTGTGTGTGTGTCTTTATTTATGTATATATATAAATATACATACATACATACATATATATATATATATATATATATATATATATATATATATATATATATATATATATGTATACACACCCACACACACACACACACACATATATATATATATATATATATATATATATATATATATATATATATATATGTGTGTGTGTGTGTGTGTGTGTGTGTGTGTGTGTGTGTGTGTGTGTGTGTGTGTGTGTGTGTGTGGTGTGTGTGAGTGTGTAAGTGTGTGAGCGAGTGAGTGAGTGCGTGTGCGTGTGCGTGTGTGTGTGTTGATTTAGAGTGACAAATGAAGTACATACACGCACATACATATACAAACATATATATATATATATATATATATATATATATATATATATATATATATATATATATATATATATATATATATATATATATATATATATATATATATATATATATATATATATATATATAAAGAGAGAGAGGCAGAAGAAGGAGGGAGTATGACGGAGAGCAAGAAAGAGGTTAGAAAGTGAAACAGACAGACAGGAGATGGGAGGGGGGGGGAGGGGAAAGGGGGAGGCGGAGAAAGCCAGCAGCGGCGACAGAGGCAGACCGAGGGAGCGCCGAGGGAGCGCCGAGGGAGCCACGAGGCGAGAGCGTGTATGGAATGGCCTCGGGCCCGGAAGTAGAGCTTTAGCCCCATGCATACCGGAACGGCACCGACGGCGATGAATGGCGGCGGACGGGGAGGACGGGTGGCGGGAAAAACATGTTATCCTTGCTGTGACGTTAGCATCAATGACAACATAGAGGCTTTGTATAGTCATGGGTAATCTGCGATGGTTATAACCACGTGACGGAACCTTCTGTCACATAACGCTGCAAGCAAGGGTTCAGGCGAAGGCAAGTAGCAAGGCTGTTCACATGTTTACAGTCAGCGAGGCTAACCTCAAGCACCATCTGGGAGCATTCACGGCCAGCTGAGAGGGTACTGTACTTCGCAGTAATGGAAACTGCATATGATAAACCGCGTGATATGTTTCGAAATGAATATTTCATGAAGCAGCTGTACGTAGTATGATGACTAGAAAAAAAATGAAAGGAAATATAAAGTCGACGTTTTTCCGTTTTGAAAATGTAGGGATGTAATAATGATAAGGTTACCATTTACGACAAATGACGGAATGATGATTGAAGCAGAATTACAACAGATGCAGCGCAGTCGAGAAGAAATGGGCAATAGAACCACCATTGTTGGAGAAAACCTTACAAAAATTAAGATCATAAAAGGGGTCTTTCAAGGAGATAGTCTACCACCTCTGATATTTCGCATGATACAACTAACCAAGGTTCTGCGAGAAGCAAAGCCAGGTTATTTGGCCAAAGAGGAAAAGGGGAATTTCTGTTGTTTATGGATGACCTGAAACGGGAATTGACCGTGCAAGTTATCAGTAAATGATAGGAATGGAATTCGGGTTAACTAAGTATGATGTAGTAGTTAAAAGAGGGAATTTGAGTCGTGCATTCGATTAAAAGAGTAGAGAATGATGGCTAAAAGGACCTAGGGATATAAGAACTCGATCAAATTTAGGAATAGGGAATGAAAGACGAATTAATGAATTAGAAAGATTAGACTGATAGTAAAGTCGAATTTAAATTAATATCACTTAAAATAGGCAATGCATATCTCATTGATTTCTAGTTTAAGATACAAAGTTGATTTATTGAAATGAACAAGAACTCAGTCGACAGACGAATGAGGAAACGGATGACACTGTATATAGCGCTGCATCAGACAAGTGATGTGGAAAAAAGACACATACCAAGACACAAAGGAAGGAGGGACTAATTAGTTACGAGCGGTGTATGAATTCAGACTGAAGAGAAGAGTCGGGGATAGTGTGGAAAGCAAAGCAATGAACCAGCGTTAAAATTAGCAGGCATTAGGAGTATCATCAAAACAGAGAAGACAATAGGGCCGCAAGAATACAAAGAATGTAGATTTACGAAAGAGAAAAAGCATGAACGGATACAGAATTGCATGGAGAATACATCAGAGCCATGGATGAAGGACCTGATAAGGATAAGACCTGCAAAAGGCTTAAGAACGGCGCTCTGAAGGCTTGCTGAGAAACACTAATATGCGATGCACAAAACCAGGAATTGAGAACAAACTACGTAAAAACATTACATTGATAAACCC
>BOPN01001177.1:262749-267749 GCA_017312705.2 Penaeus japonicus | reverse complement strand
TAAAGGAATAAATAACCGGGTCCGCCATCCCCCGGGGAGGGTCCACACCCTGTTCTGGCAAAGCCGCCACGCCGCCGCCGTCCATATGCCTCCCTGCCTGGCCCAGCGAACCACCCGGCCTTCAGAACCGGCCTAACGCCCATACCTGGGAGACGCGGAGGGCCGAGGCCTTCCATCACGGGGGCCGGCAGCAGTAGGGGGAAGGGGAGAGGGGGGGCGGTGGGGGGAGGACGGGATGGGCCTCAGCCCTCTCTCACGTGGCCCCGCCGGGTTCCTCAATCACGATGACGCCCCCGGCACAACGCCGCCACGCACGGACATTACGCAGGCGAAGTGCCCACGATAACACGCACTTGGAAGCCTATTGGTCCGTGGTCGCCGTGGCTTCTTCCCTGCAGAAACATAGGTCTCTTTCTCTCCCTCTTTCTCTCCCTCTCACTCCCCACGCATCTCCTGTGCTCTGCCTCTGTCTCCATCTGTCTATGCCTACCTGTCTCTTTCCTTCCTTAACTGCCTTTCTCGTTTTTGCTCCCCTTTTCCTTCCCCGTTTCTCGTTTTTGCCTCTTCTTTGTTTCCCTTTGACTTTCCGATTCTTTGTCTATTCTCCCATTCTCGCAGCCTCTTGCTCTCTCTCTCTCTCTCTCTCTCTCTCTCTCTCTCTCTCTCTCTCTCTCTCTCTCTCTCTCTCTCTCTCTCTCTCCCCTCTCTCTCTCTCTCTCTCTCTCTCTCTCTCTCTCTCTCTGTCTCTCTCTCTCCTTCTCTCTCTCTCTCTCTCTCTCTCTCTCTCTCTCTCTCTCTCTCTCTCTCTCTCTCTCTCTCTCTCTCTCTCTCTCTCTCTCTCTCTCTCTCTCTCTCTCTCTCTCTCTCTCTCTCTCTCTCTCTCTCTCTCTCTCTTCTCTCTCTCTCTCTCTCTCTCTCTCTCTCTCTCTCTCTCTCTCTCTCTCTCTCTCTGTCTCTCTCTCTCTTTCTTTCTCTCTCTCTCTCTCTCTCTCTCTCTCTCTCTCTCTCTCTCTTTCTCTTTCTCTCTTTCTCTCTCTCTCTTTCTCACTCTTTCCCTTCACTTCCAAATCTTTCCCTCTGTACCTCTCCCTCCATCCCTTCCTTCACTCCCTCCTCTTGCTCCTTCCCTCTCCTTCCTTCTTTTCCCTCCTTCACTCCCTGCTCTTGCTCCTTCCCTCTCCTTCCTTCTTTTCCTTCTATCACTCCCTCCCTCTTCTGTTCTTCATATTTCTCTCCTCCCTCTTCTGTTCTTCATATCTGTCTCCTCCCTCACCCATTCTTTCTTTTTGCCTACCTCTCCCTCGTCCTCCTTCTTCCTATCCCTCCTCCTCATTTCCTTCTCACTCTACTTCTTCCTCTCCCTCTCCCTCTCCCTCCCTCCCTCTCCCTCTCCCTCTCCCTCTTTCTCTCTCTCTGCTTCTCCCACTCTTACTTCCTCTCCCTCTCCCTCCTCCTCTCCCTCTCCCTCCTCCTCTCTCTCCTTCTCCTGCCCCCTCCCTCTCGCACTCCCTCACCCTTTCCATTCCCCTTCCGTATCCCTCTCCAATTTCCCCTTCCCTCTCCTTCTTCTTCACCTTCTTCATTTTCCCCTCTTCTTCCCTCTCCCTCTACCTCCATCTAAATCCCCCTCCCTTTCCCTCTTTCTCCTCTTTCATCTCCCTCTCCCTCTCCCTCTCCATCTTCTTCTCCCAGTCCCACTCTTCCTCATCCTCCCTCTCCCTCAACTTCTTTTCCCACTCTTCCTCCCTCTTCTACCTCCCGGTCCTTCTCCCTCTCACTCTCCCCCTCTTCCCCTCTCTCTCCCTCTCTGTCTCTCTCGATCCCTCTCCCTCTCCCTCTCACCCCCTCTTCCTCCTCCTCCCTCTCCCCCTCTTCCTCCCCCTCCTCCTCTTCCTCCCTCTCCCCCTCTTCCTCCTCCCTCTCCCCCTCTCTTCCACCCTCTCCCCCTCTCCTCCTCCCTCACCCTCTCCTTCTCCCTCTCCTCCTCTTCCTCCTCCCTTCCTCCCTCTCCTTCTCTCCCTCTCCTTCTCCCTCTCCCCCTCTTCCTCCTCCCTCTCCCCCTCTTCCTCCTCCCTCTCCCTCTCTCCTTCTCCCTCTCCCTCTCCCCCTCCCTCTCCCCTCCCCCTCCTCCCTCTCCCCCTCTTCCCCCTCTCCTTCTCCTCCTCCTTCCCCCTCTCCCTCTCCTCCTCCCTCTCTCCCTCCCTTTCTCCTGGGGCATCGACAGTCAGGTCCTGCGCCCTGCGAGGTGCGAGGGGCTGCCCGGGCAAGGGAACCCGTACCATGTGAACTTGGTGCGTCCAACGACATTTTCCGTCCGGTGGGTGTCCCAAGCTGGCCGCGGTGAGACATTTTCATCAGGGACGCTGGTTCGAAAGGGATTGGGATTATTGAGTGTTCTGTTGAGGGTTGTTGGTTGGTCTTGTGGTTTTGATTGTGATGGCTTTGGTGGGTGGGTGTTTTTTTTTTCGGTGTCTGTTCGTCTGTCTGTTTCTGTCTCTCTGGATCTCTGGATCTCTTCCTCTCTCTGTCTGTCTGTCTCTCTGTCTCTCTTCCTCCCTCTGTCTCTCTCTCTCTGTCTCTCTCTCTCTCTCTCTCTCTCTCTCTCTCTCTCTCTCTCTCTCTCTCTCTCTCTCTCTCTCTCTCTCTCTCTCTCTCTCTCTCTCTCTCTTTCCCTTTCTTTCTTTACTTCTTCCTTACTCCCCCTTCCCTCATCCTCCTTGTTTTCCACCTCCTTCCTTCCTTGTTTTACTTTTTCACACTTTTTTTCATATTGATCTATTTGTCGCCGAATCCGAGCATGAAAGGACGTGTGTGCATTCTTCTTTTTCTTCTCTCTCTCTTTCTATCTATCTATCTGTTTCCCTCTCTCTGTCTCTCTCTTTCTCTCTCTTTCTTTCTTTATCTCTCTCTCTCTCTCTCTCTCTCTCTCTCTCTCTCTCTCTCTCTCTCTCTCTCTCTCTCTCTCTCTCTCTCTCTCTCTCTCTCTCTCTCTCTCTCTCTCTCTCTCTCTCTCTCTCTCTCTCTCTCTCTCTCTCTCTCTCTCTCTCTCTCTCTTTTTCTTTCTCTCTCTCTCTCTCTCTCTCTCTCTCTCTCTCTCTCTCTCTCTCTCTCTCTCTCTCTCTCTCTCTCTCTCTCTCTCTCTCTCTCTCTCTCTCTCTCTCTCTCTCTCTCTCTCCTTTCCTTCCCCCTTTTTATATTTTTTTCGTTCTTTCTTTCATATTGATCTATTTGTTGCCGAATCTGAATTGAAAGGGCGATTTTTTTAAGGTGGGTCTCATATGGTTGCTCTTTTTTATCTTGTGTGTGCGGTTGTGTGTGTGTGTGTGTGTGTGTGTGTGTGTGTGTGTGTGTGTTGTGTGTGTGTGGTGTGTGTGTGTGTGTGTGGTTGTGTGTGTGTGTGCGGTTGTGTGTGTGTGTGGTTGTGTGTTGTGTGTTTTGTGTGCATGTTTACGTCTAATTTTGTGAGGGCGTGTATTTGTATAGGCATTTCTGATATAGAGTTTCATGAAGAAAATGGGCGCTACTGTAATCAAATAAACACGAAAAGCGACTTATCACCCATAAAGAGAACAATTAGTCCAAGAAACTCAACCAAGACATCCGTAAGTGTCTTTCTGTCTAACCCATCTCCCTACCCCTGTCCCCCGTCCCCCTCACCCCCCTTCCCCAACTCCTTGAGCGACTACGGAAGTATTGATTTTCGTCCATGTGCAAGGCAGGAAAAAAAATTCTACCCCATCTTAGAAAGAAAAAAAAAGGAAATGTAGCCGTTTGTAAAGGGCCGATGGCAATTTGAAAATCGGCCGTTTGAAAATTTCCCGCGTTTTGTTACTGTGGCCTGGTTTGTGACGCCGATGCTAGGTTTATTCTGAACATATCCTCTGTTGGAACACGCCTGACTGGAGGGTTTTTCGATCAATATCTTTATTTCGGTGGGTTTTCGAATATAGTTTCTATCGTAACCTAACCTAACCTAAACTAACCTTACCTAATTTATGGGTTTTCGAATTTATTTTCTAACCTAACCTAACCTAAACCAACCTAACCTAACCTAATTTATGGGTTTTCGAATTTAGTTTCTAACCTAACCTAACTTAAACTAACTTAACCTAACCTAATTTATGGGTTTTCGAATTTAGTTTCTAACCTAACCTAACCTAAACTAACCTAACCTAATTTATGGGTTTTCGAATTTAGTTTCTAACCTAACCTAAATTAACCTAACCTAATTTATGGGTTTTCGAATATAGTTTCTAACCTAACCTAACCAAACCTAAACTAAACTAACCTAACCTAATTTATGGGTTTTCGAATTTAGTTTCTAACCTAACCTAACCTAACTTAACTTAACCTACGGTGTAATGAAATATATACAACCTTTTATCTGTGATCCATGTTTCTTAAGTAGCGTTCTCTGCATAGCATGGAGAAAAGAAAATAGTTATAACTTCTCATATACACGCATACAAACATGCATGCTTGTGTGTCCATGTATACGTTTGTTATAATTTTACCGCAGCAGGACAAGGAATTAATATATTTGTTTTCGACTAAGTTTATTCAGTATCTTTTATTTCATTTATCTATTTACCCATTTTTCTCCCGCGCCGTTAAGATTTAACTTTAAACCTTTGATTGACCTTTATCGAACGTATGCCGTCACCTTGTGTTGTCAAAGAAATATCTATCGTTATAACCAAAAAGGTCATGATTGCAGAACAACATTCCTGCAACAAGCAGCGATTTGTTTTGGTTGGAGGGCTCCCTTATCTTATCTGGCCGCCCGTGTTCATATTGCATTAAAGCTATCCTCTTGCACGTTTCCCCTCAACCGCTTTTCTTTTTTGTCTAAAGTCTGACAACTTGGTATCTTGATTATGACTAGTTACAATTCGATATGTTTACCAAATGATGGTTGCTAATATAATCACAAATACAAACATACACACACACACACAGATATATATATGTATATGTATGTATGTATGTATATATATATA
>BOPN01001177.1:252025-257025 GCA_017312705.2 Penaeus japonicus | reverse complement strand
TCTCTTTCTTTCTCTCACGTTCTCTCTTTCTCTCTAATTATCTCTCTCTCTCTCTCTCTCTGCCTCTCTCTCTTTCTCTCCCCCCCCCCTCTCTCTCTCCTCTCTCTCTCTCTCTCTCTCTCTCTCTCTCTCTCTCTCTCTCTCTCTCTCCCCCCCTCCCTCCATCCATCCCTCCCTCCCTCCCTCCCTCCCTCTCTCTCTCCCCTCCCTCTCCTTCCCTTTCAACAGAAGCTTGCCAAGAAAGATTCTCCTCAACCAGTACATCACAAGCGATACCTCCATCCAAGCACCCCCCCTAACCCCGACCCCCCCTTACCCCCGACCCCCCACCCCGTCCCCCTGTCAAGCGCAAGGAATTTGCTCGGTGAGTTCTTTCTTTCTTTCTTTCTTTCTTTCTTTCCGATTTTTTTTATCACCACGTCGGCTCAGCATAAAAAAAAGTCCCAATCATAGTCATTAGGCTTCCTTGCAACACACACGCGTCGCCAGGTGTGATTGCACTCGAGATGAACAGGGCTGCAATGCATGCAATCATCTCGCAAGGTGCAAAGTGGAGTGAGTGAATGGCGTCCGAGTGGCTTGGGCGTGGGGGGGGGGGGTTAGTACCTTGGAGCAGGAGCTCAGGAAGTTGTTCTTGCAGGAAGATTGCGGAGAAAGGAGAGAAGGAGAGGACGAATGGGAATAAAACACGGAAGCTTAGTGATAGGTTTCTGTGGTCTGATTAAAAGATTTACGTTAACAGGAGAATGAGAAAGAGAGAGAGAGAGAGAGAGAGAGAGAGAGAGAGAGAGAGAGAGAGAGAGAGAGAGAGAGAGAGAGAGAGAGAGAGACAGAGAGACAGACAGAGACAGACAGAGACAGAGAGAGAGAGAGAGAGAGAGAGAGAGAGAGAGAGAGAGACAGAGACAGAGACAGAGACAGAGACAGAGACAGAGACAGAGACAGAGACAGAGACAGAGACAGAGAGAGAGAGAGAGAGAGAGAGAGAGAGAGAGAGAGAGAGAGAGAGAGAGAGAGAGAGAGAGAGAGAGAGAGAGAGAGAGAGAGAGAGAGAGAGAGAGAGACAGAGACAGAGAGAGAGAGAGAGACAGAGACAGAGAGAGAGAGAGACAGAGACAGACAGAGAGACAAACATACAGACATACAAACAGACAGAGAAAGAGTATATAGTTTGAAAAAGCAGAAGGCGGTGGAGGAGCATAGACAAGAGGAGCGAGGCATAAGCAAGAGGAAGACAAGCTTTGGCCGGAGGACGGAAGACGGAGAGGGAGGGTATAGACGTGGGCAAAGGAGGCGAGGGGGGGACGGCCGGCAAGAGGCAGGGCGGGAGAGAGGCTTAGCGAGGATGGGTCGGACAGCTGAGGTGGAATGGAGGGAGCAGGAAGAACAGTTAAAACAATATGTTTATAATGCGCTTTATACTGCAGCTATAAAGCGTCGAAATTATCACTGAGCCTTCAGTTCAAAGGGAACAAGCGCTAGATACTATTTTAGCGTGAAAATTGTAACCCATAACTCACAGATGCACATGGCAATTAATCAAACAAAGCATTGCAAAGTCAGGTAAACAATTGAAAGTTACTTAGACAGCGTGAAGAGCAGCCTGTAGAGCACCAGCTATCAATTGCAACCGCATAAGAGTACATTATACAGTTACATTAGCATCCAGACATCATCATCTAACAAGGGGCATGTGGAGGGACAAATCTCCAGAAAAAAAAGGATCACACAGACGGAAATGGAGGCTACAAAAAAAAAAAAAAAAAAAAAAAAAAAAAAAAAAAAAAAAAAAAAAAAAAAAAAAAAAAAAAAAAAAAAAAAAAAAGTATATCGAAAATTATAACTATACCACAACTAGGGTACACGGTCGGATACATACAGCGGCTCTGAACAGTATGAAAAGTGATGCTGGTCAAAAGGTAGCTTCATGGTTAGTCTAAGTCATTATCTTGGTCATGAAATGGTTACGTGGCATGATTCTACAAGATTATACGAGGAGAGACTAAATGGCGCCCTTTCACAGAAGACCAAGGAATGACGTCATAGCAAATTAAAGCCCTTGCAAGAATGCACCATCGAATGCAGGTAAATAAGTCTCGCCTCCAGAGCGAGTACAGCTGCAGCAAGACGCGGGCCTGATGCCACGTATGCACCTGCAACAATAACAAGGCATGAAGCCGGGTGCATCTGCGGCAAGAACCAGTAGCAGAGGTAGAGATAAGAACCATAAATATCGTCTTCAGCGGATAATTCAGTATCAACCACGGTTGTTACCACAGCCAGTTATTAGCGTTTTTTTTTTCTTTCTTTCTTTTTTTTTCTTTTCTTTTTTTTACCTGTCCTCTCTCTTTATTGGTCCTCGACTCCGCCGCGTCGCTCGAGCCGAGGCTGGTGCTGGTCCTCGACTCCGCCGCGTCGCTCGAGTCGAGGCTGTGTGCTGGTCCTCGACTCCGCCGAGTCGCTCGAGTCGAGGCTGTGTGCTGGTCCTCGACTCCGCCGCGTCGCTCGAGCCGAGGCTGGTGCTGGTCCTCGACTCCGCCGCGTCGCTCGAGTCGAGGCTGTGTGCTGGTCCTCGACTCCGCCGCGTCGCTCGAGTCGAGGCTGTGTGCTGGTCCTCGACTCCGCCGCGTCGCTCGAGTCGAGGCTGTGTGCTGGTCCTCGACTCCGCCGCGTCGCTCGAGTCGAGGCTGTGTGCTGGTCCTCGACTCCGCCGCGTCGCGTCACTTGGGCTGTTTATTGGTAGCGGTCAGTAACGCCTCGCAAGATGTACGGGGTTACCGATTTGCAAATGAGATCAACTGAGAGTGTGCGGAACGCCTGCCCGTGCAACCCATAGGTATGATCTAGCGGTCAACCGTGGAGTTGCGTGTAATTTAATTATACACCCACAGACACGCGCGCGGGAATGCAAACATTTATACACTAATACATACATAAATATATTCATAAATGCATACATACACGCACACGCACGCACACACACACACACACATACACACACACACACACACACACATACACACACACATATATATATATATATATATATATATATATATATATATATATATATATATACATTCTAGTTATTAGCGCATTTAGGAAGGGTGCATTGTGCTTTTGCTCTAAATTGCACATTTATTAATTATTCAAGCCCCTGGTGATGAAGGTAATGATAATCTTATTGTGACGAAGTACCTGCTTGCGCAGCCTACTAGTTGATAGTCACCGTTGTTAATGGAATTTGAAACGGGTTCTGGCTCTCAGGGTGTCTGCTACATCCGGGTTCAAGATGCTTGGGGTCCTTGAATCTCAGTCAGAATACAGATGTTACGTTTAATTCCGTCCGCAGTACGTTCTTCTTCCCTTTCTTCCCCCTTTTAGGCGACGTTCTAAAAGCCATGAATCGTATTAGATCGCTTTTTCTCGTAGGAAGAGACCGGCCACTCCTGCCAGAGCCGATGCGGTCTTTGTTTACCTTCTCGCTGGCAGTTACAATGCGTATATGCTAAGGTGAATGTATGCACACCTGGCGTCCAGTCGGAGTTTCTCTTGTGAGTCTTACTCTGTCTTTTCTCTTCTGAGGATGAGGCTTATTCTAATAACGATGCAGAGAAGGGTGGAATTATGCTATTAAACGAGTAATGCCAAATACAAGTAAACCTATTTCGTCCTTATGTATTGACGTTCGCACCTTGATTCACTTACCGAAGTAAATACACTGTTGATTTGAGTTTCCATTATCTATGGCTTTATTTCATTTACTAAATCCTTATATTCACTAATACATTTATGAATATGTTTACTGGAACCTGTTTTGGAACAAGCCTGCGATCGTACCGGCGAGTTAGAACGCTGAACAGTAATAGTAACGCTGAACCGAATTGGCTATGCATTTTAATCTAGATCATTAATGACATGATTGTCTATTTCATTTTAATTCTTCACTTCGTATAGATACTTATTCATCGGTGAAAGGAAACGTATCTCCAGAAAATAATCATCGGAGGGGATTTTTACATCGCAACGTGAGATTTTTTTAAATTATTTTAGAAAGAGGGATTCTTAATGGAATAGCTTCGAAGGAAGATCAAGGCACATAGTAATCAAAGTTATGAATCTATAACTGAACAGACTAATGGCACGCTATGTATATTGCAAGTTTTTTGCTGATTATAACTTTTTGTTGTTACATATGATTTGCAATTGTGATAACTAAGCATTTTTTTTTTCAAATATTTTTTTTTACTTCGCTGTCCATGTTCTAAATCATTGAAAAATATATTTTGCCTTTTCTAAACAGTAAAAATGTTACATAAAACCAGTTGTAGAATTAATGTATTTTCTCCCGAGCCTTTCTTTATTTCGTAAAATTTGATTGACGTAAAGATTGCTATTTTTCACTTGCTTCCAACGAACGCCACATGTTCAGAACAAAAATCAGAACGAAGCCGGAAGCGGATACGGTTTTTTTTCTGCGATTTCATTTACAAACACTGTGCATTATACTCCGTCCGTCATTGTCTGTATCAACAGATGACCCATTATATGCAACACTCCAAAATGCCTGTGCTGTATTCCCCAGCTTAGCTTCGACGTAAAATTTGCTTTCTGCTTTTCTTCGATAACACCTTGTCCTCGGCTTCACAGTCGCTCGAACACCGTTCACTGATTTAAAAAAAACATCATCAAGAAATCATATTCAGAACCTCTCTTTAGGGGGAAAAAATCTAAATTTAGATCATTTCCCGCTTGCAGTTCAGAGACATCTAGGTGAGCGTTTTGGTAAATATATCATTCGTATCTCCAAATACTTTATGACTGCGTGGATTTATGAGGAAACCAAACTACATTTGATTTATTCAGTGGTTTATTATTAAAGGTCATTACAGCTATATCGAAAATGAAATGCCTTTGGCTTGTGGACATTTTTTTCTCGTACTTCACTTTGTGGATTTCGTAATATTCGAAAAGTTTTCGCAATCAAAGGGACGTCCGCC